>JAPDSC010003192.1:0-12218 GCA_026290005.1 Latrodectus geometricus
AATAAGACAAAAAGTTTACATTTTTTTCTATTTCCATATTTTTCTATTAGAAATATAGAAATAACCATATTTTTCTACAAGAAAAGTATGCAGAAGATATTAATTTCATAAAACCGATTGCTGTCTTAAACTTGCAAAGAATTAACTATTAATTTGTGAAATTAATACTGCACTTTTATTTATACATAATTAGGAATGATCTTTATACTTTGCATTTATAGTAATTAATTCTTTTTAGGAAGATGCCTATTAAAGAATTCCATTTGAATAGAGTTCTAGAAGAACTTAGTCTAAATCATGAAGAGGTATTTTTTAAATTTTAGTTTAGTATGTGTGTTCTGTTTTTCTTAGTTTTACTTTATAAATTAATTTATGTGTGTATTACTAACAATCTAAAATTGAAAATAGTATTTCTCTTATTTTTTAACACAAAAAATTTTTTTTTGTTGGTTGGTTTATTTCTTATTTTAATGAACAAATTTATTTGAAAAATCAACTTCATCAAATTTATTTTGATCAATCAAATCAAACATCCAGTATTCATTAAAATTATTTTTTAAGCTACAATTTTATTTATCAACTAATGTAAAAGATTTTTACTTCACATTAGGACATTAAAATTTGCTTGTGTTTATATTTCACTGTAGCCTATATAATTATAATTAAATGTCTTATAAGTCTATGTACACAAGTTATAATTTCATAATAATTTAAAGTAAGATAGAACACAATATTCTAAAGTAGTTTAATAAAAATAGCAGTTATTTCCTTATTAGTAAGTCATAATGGATTTTAATTGTAATATTATTATTAACAACATTTGATTTCAATGGGAAGATTTTATTTCTTAATTAAATAAAAATTAGTCTCATTTAATCAAATTACAATACTATATTTTTTCAATCACTGACATTGTCAATTAGGGAACTAATTTAAAGACTATTGAGCTTAAGAGCTCTTATTAAATTCTATTCTGTTAGTTAAGGAAATCTTGTTAGTTCATATGGAATTAAATAAAGTTGAGAATGGACCTAATAATAGATAAATTTTTAATTCCTAAAATATATTTTCATCCAAATCAATCTATAGGTTTAACTTATAAGCAAATATAACTTATTAATTATAAATTGATTTAGGTAGAAAAATAAATAAAGTAGATAAAAGCATGAGAGAACTGTTAAAGATAAATATTAATTTCAATACTTATATTAATTTAAGCATGTTTTATTAACAATTTAAAGTTGATCTGTTTAATTCAAACATTCAATAATCCAATAAAATGAAAATGTTTTCCAGCTTTGATAAAAGAGAATGTAAATACATATTTAGTCTCAATGTCTCAAAAAAATAAATAAAAAATGGCCGCAATAATTTGACTGAACTTGATTTGAAAGATTTTTATAGATTTTAATCGTCAGTGATTAAAATTAATTTACATTAATTGCTGACTATTATTAGAATAATTTTTATTTTTAATATCTGATAAGATGAATTAATTGACAGAAAGTTGCAGATTATTATATTCTATAGTAAAGGGGAAGGAAAAATAAAAATCACAAAATTGGATATTAATAAATTTCCTAAAAATTTCAGTTCATAAAACTACATTTAACAAAAAATAGCATGTTTCTGTAAAATATTGTGTTCTGTGAAAATTCAAACTTTCTTTATAAAAAGAACTTTAAAAAACCTATGTATTTTATAATTCTAAGAAGCTTTTTTTAAATTGACAAAGATTTTTTAAAAAAAATTTAATTTTTTTAAATTTATGTATTAAATATGGGGAAAAGAATTCTCATTTTGCAATAAATATCCATGACATTTCTGTCTTCATGACCACAAAATGAGATACATCATATATTAAAACATTAGAAAATTGTTGATCAATGTGACTAATTATGTATATATATTTATTTATATATATCTGTGTGTGTGCATGCACACATACTTATAATTTGCTTTGATGCAACCTATAAATTTTTTGTAAAAGATTTCTTGGCCTGATTATTTTTCATTAATGATTTACTCAATTATTTTAAAGGATGTCTTTCCTATATATTAAGAGTATATTTAAAAATTAAATTCATTAATTTGTTTTACTCTAAAATTATAATTATTCAGGTTAACTTTTGTAACTATGCAGTAAAAAATTAATTGAAATACAACTGTCATTTTATCCTTTATTGTATACACAGCTATTTTCAAATGTTTACATCATGTGAATTTGGTACTGAATTTGATTTTAAAAGACTTAATCATTAAAGTTATCTTTTACTCTTGATTTATTAATTTCACTAATAATTTAACAAGTGATAAAATGTATATTTTGTTTTCAACTAGTGTATTTAAATTTCTGATATACAGCCCCAATTATAGCAGAGCTATATCAAGTAGTCCATAAATTTGTTCACCCTAAAAAGTCCAAAACCAACAATTGCTTATATTACTTTTTATTAATTTCTGCAAGTTTTGTTGTCTGGCTTTTCAAATTTATAATTTTCTCTACATTTTAGAAACTAATAAATTATGTTTTTGTTTTATAATTTTATCAAAAAGTTATATTTTTATGTCTTGCTTTAAGCAGAAAATTTTGTGCAAAAACTTTTTGTAAAATTTATATTGATTTCTTGAGAGCTTTTGCAACTATTAATAATTCAATTTATATATTTTATAATTTATAAATACATCATATGAAAATTTCCCATTATTCTAAGATTTATTTAAAATAAAAATTAAAAATTATTTTTAAAATAAAATTAAAATTTTTGATCACTTAATTAATTTAGTTTTCAGATATATTAATTTTAAAATTTGACAAGAATGTGACAGACTTGTAAATTAAAAAGAGTGTTTAGAAATGTTTAATTTTTATTAATATTTTGTTGATATTTAAAATTTAAATTCTGATTATTATATTGCAATTCTTATATTTCTTTGTACATATAAATTCTGAAATATTTATTTTCTAGTTTATTGATCTTTGTATATTACTTGGTTGTGATTATTGTGAGAGTATTAAAGGCATTGGGCCTAAAAGAGCATTTGAATACATCAAAAAAGAAAGATGCATTGAAAATATCATTAAAAGAGAAAAATCAGAGGTTTGTATTCATCTTTCTTTAGAATTTAAGAAAATTCTGTTTTGAAGTAAATTTAACATGTATTTGATTTCAGAAATTCACAATTCCTGAAGATTGGTACTACAATGAGGCTAGGGAGCTCTTTAAAAATCCAGAAGTTTCTGATGCTGATACAATTGAGGTATTGTCAAAGCTTATCAAAATTGTTTGCATGTAATATTTATTATCCCTTAATAAAGTTTATAAGAATGTGAATGCTATAATTTATAAGTATAATAATTCGTATTTCAACCTAAATGTTAAAATTATTCCTTTTCTATTTAATATTTTATTCCATTATTGACTATTAAAATTCATAAAATAATGTAATAAAACATAAAATATTAGATTTTATAACCAAAAAAATATATATCAGGTTTGTCAAAAGTTATTAAATAATTGAATGGATATATTAAAATTCCATTCCCAGACTTGGATGCATAAAATAATTATCCTATTAGGCAAACAGCTTTAGAATAGAGCAGAATTATTTTGCCAATGTTTTGCTGTCCAACAAAAGGGAATTGATCCTTTGACCTAAAATTCTTATTCTTGATTAACGCAGTTACTAATTCCAAGTGGTTTTGCTCTGAAATTAGGTCTTTTATTCACTGTGATGTTCTCATGATTTTGTCATCTCCAGGACAGTTGAATAACACAAGACACATTAACATACAAACATTAATTTAGGCATTTTTCTACATTTTTAAAAGCTATATATTTTGCATTGACAGTGAGCATAACTTCTGTTACCACTGGTAATTAAAACAAAACCATTCATTGCTTCTCTCTCCAACATCCATCCTGTTTGTTTGTCTATTTCTAGCAGATAACAAAACCAAAAGTTCTAGTTCCAGTTAACATCTGAATTCTACATTTACATTGATCAACAATTTTTTAGTGTTTTAATATATTATGTGTATCATTTATATATTTATGTGTTAATTTAATATATTATGTGTTATAAAGATAGAAATATCATGGAGATTTATTTCAAAATAAGAATTTTTTTCCATATTAAATTGGTAAATTAAAATATTAAGTGTTTTCTAAATTAAAGAGTTTAAATTTTTTAACCTTCATCAATTTTTTTAAAGAAAAGTCTCTTAAAATTATAAAAATAGGTAGCTTTTTTTAAGTTGATTTTTTAAAGAAAATTATTTTAAAGCAAAGTTTGCTTTTCAAAGAATATGATATTTTACAGAAATTTGCTTTTTTTGTTAAATGTAATTTTATGAACTGAAAATTTTAGAAAATTTATTACTAGTATCCAGTTTTAACATTCTTATTTTTCCCTCCCCTTTTCCATAAGATCTAATAATCCTGAATTTTTTTTGTCAATTAATTAATATTAGCAGATATTGAAAATGAAAGTTATTCTTAATTCAAATAATAGTCAGATATTAATGTAAATGAATTTTTAGAAGTGATTATCACATTGATCTATTAAAATCTTTTTTATATATTTCAGATCAAGTTCAGTTAAATTATTGCAGCTATTTTTATTTATTTATTCATTTTTTTATTTTTAATTTGCCGAGTTCAATTTTTATTTTGTTTATCTGAAACTCAATTTATTGCATAGTTTAATAATTTTATGTTTCATCAATGAAAAAATTAACTATAGGAAAGCAAAGTTTAATTTCTTTACATTTAGATTAATGTTTTATAAGTTTTATATTATTCAATAATTTCAAAATATTTGAATAATAAAATATAATTAATAAATTTCATTTGATCATTCATTAAAAGTTAATGCTTGATTATTTTTCAGTTGAAATGGAATGAACCTAATGAAGAAGGTCTTATTAAATTTTTGTGTGGTGATAAGAATTTTAGGTAATTTTTGGATTGAAACTTAAAATTTTTATTAAATGTTTGTAATAAAAATACTCTCACTTAAAAAAAAAAAAAATTTTTATAGTGAAGATAGAGTTAGAAATGGCGTGAAAAAGCTAATGAAAGGCCGTCAAGGTAGTACTCAAGGAAGATTAGATAGTTTCTTTACTGTTATTCCTAAAAGTAATCCTGTTAAAAGAAAGGTATATATCAATAAATTATGTTACATTCTATTTTAAAATAAAGAGGAAGAATTATAAATATGAGTACTAATTTCAATTAATGTATCATTGTTGTTTGAGATCTGCATATACTTATGAAAATATAATCTCAATTAATTAAAGAATTATTAAAAAGATAATTAAGAAATTCTGTTGTTTTGTAGATTTATGTATATAATTTAAAAAAAATTCACACAATAATTAACTCATTTATTTTATATTTTTTTGCATGAAATTATATTATCAAGTATCTGATGTTTTTCAAATGTGGTGTTAAACATGAATGTTTAGAATTTTGTAACCAAAACTTAAATTTGCTTTGGTCCAATTTCATTGCAAAAAATATTTTAAAATTCCTATAAATGTTTTTGTATGCCATTTAATTATATTACTAATATTTATTGATTTAACTTGTTAAAAGTTATTTAATGTTTTAATAATTTAATTAATTAAAAATTTAGTGTGATAAATTAAAACAAGATTTTGTAATATATATATATATCACAGAATAATGACATTGCTTTGAAAATAAATATTAATTACACTCTTTGGAATAAAAAATGTTTCTTTTGGGATTTCAGATGATAAAATTATTATTTGAAATAAAAACAACGAAACTTCTCATAGTTTTTCTTTCTTTTTTTGAAAGCATAAAATTACTATTAAGTTATAAAAGATTACTTATAGTGAACAGATATCTTTAAATACTTTAGAATGACCTTTCAAAAAATATATTCGCTCTAGAAATACTAAAAACATTTATTATAGAAGTTTAAGTTTAGAATTGTTTATATTGCTTTAGTAACAGATTAAAAAGTTGCATATTACCTTTAAAATGTTCAAATTTTATTTTAGTTTTGTTTCTGTTGTTGTGGACTAAACTTAAAATATTATAAAATTTGCTATTTTAAAATGTGTCCTTTCATAAATTTCATTTAATTTATACTCAAAATGCCCCCCCCCAAAAAAAACTAAGATATTTTAAATAAAATATTCATTGTTTAACAAAATGAAAGTACAATTAAAAAATGGTGGGTATTTTTCTGAATATCATCATTAGCAAATATACTCCAATGCTACAAATTCATTCATTTTTCATGTGTATGCAAGTGTAGTAGAGACTTCATTTTTTACTTAATTTTTTAATCAATCATTTTTATAAGAAATTACTTTATTATTTTACTGACTTAATTTATTATTAAGATATTTTCTTTTGTTACAGGCTGAAGTAAATGGTGGTTCAGCTAAAAAAGGAAAAGCGCCACGTGGAAAAGGGCAGTACAAACGTGGAAAATAATTTTCTACATGATGAAAATTTTAAATTATATATTGTCATCCTTTTTTACTTTCAATTCATTTGTCATCTATTATTCAAAAGAATATTAAAATTGTATTATAATAAAGATGAGCAAACTTTTACTTTGATCTTTGCATTTATATTTTATTAAATTGCTAGCATTTTAAACTAATTGTCATTTACTAATATAAAGTTCCAAATCAAGTGTATATTCTTTCAATCATTGGTTTACATTTTTTTATTTGCTTAACATAAATTGCAATAGTTTCTTTTTTTTATTATTTATCAAAGATATATTTTAAATGTAGAACTGACACACTCACCATTTTAAATGAAATATTTATTAAATTGAGGAATGAAATTTATTATTTTGATTGCTTTGATACTGTAATGGTTAGAAACATGTTCGATTCTTTCACTTCCTGTTTATATATATGTATAACGATTTTCTTTTTAGTTCTAAACAATTTTTATCGCTCTACTTTTGGCTGAGCTGGCACTAAATGGTTAGCACTCTTCTTTGACTTAACAATTTGTGGGTAAGATTCCCATTTCAAGTTTGGACCCCTGTTTTATTCCGATCAGGTTCTGGTCTAATTAGCTCTCGATTGTAAAAAATTATCATTGAGTGATAAATTAACGTGTTGTCATATGGTTTTCCACTACCAGATTGGACCTTTCATGATGTTGTTGTTAAATTTGAAACCTATTGCTGTCATTGATTAAAGTGATTTATCTGAAATATTAAAAGTATTAAGACATTCTGAAATTTCTTTTAGTTAATTTCGATGATATTCCTAACGGAGGCATCTATTCTTGACTTAATGACAACTTTTTAAATGAAAATCATGAATTAAATCCAATGGGTGAATAATAGCTCTGCTCGATATGAGAGTATATTGTATTCGGCGCAAAATGCTGACAAATATTTTCTACAAATACATTGGTCTTTTCATGCTGACATCTCTTTTTCTATATCACAGTCCTTGTAACTTGTTACATTCCCTTTTTCCTATCATTTTTGGATTCTTTAAAATAAGTACTGTCTGGAGCGATGAACTTGCTCTTCACAGTCTGATACTGTACTCCATTTTACTTGCCTATCTACTGTGTCCTAGTTTCTCAGAATTAAATGCTCCCTCTAGGATGGGAAAACAATTTGCAGGATTAGTTTGGTGTTGTGGATTCTGCTGATTTGGTTTGCTTCATTTGTCCCAAAATGCATTGACTGCATAATTGGGGCATTGTATCTACCTTGCAATTCACAGTTTACAGATTATGTAGTAGGTGATGCATTCGCACTATTACTCAGTGTAACTTAAACCTAACGCTTTCATTCTGAAGTTTCCATGAAAAAGGACTCAAAATTTAAATAATTATCAAAATAAAGTAGATTACAAGATTTTGCTTTAAATTATATTAAATATGTTACAGGCTCTAAATATGCTTGAAATTATATATAGACGTTTTTTTTTTTTTTTTTTCCTAATAAATGTAAATTTAAATATGCCAACTACTGTAAAGTAAAATAATTTTGAGTTAATAATTGGTTTCCCCCCCCCCCCCAAATCGACTGCTTAAAATTTTTTTGAGCTGTCGATTTACATAAACACAAATCTGAGAAAATTGCATATTATTATTCATCATATTAACTATGCTGTTTGTCATGGAAAAAGATTGAAATATCAATTGCTATTTTAACAAATATTATTATAGCTTCTACATATCTTTAAGCTTGCTCTACTATTGTTTAATAAATCAAACAGGCAATATTATTTTTATGCAAAATATATGAAGATTGTATATAAGTATTTCCTTCACTAATTCCATATGTAATTTAAAATTATTCAAAGAAAAGATATACTATTTAGAATCACAAATAAACAGAATAAATGGTTTCACCTGTTTCATGGAATGGAGTTTCATTTAAAGGTATATTAACATAACAAAATTTAGTTATTCACTAAAATCTCATTTATCCATTTTTAACAAACTATACAGGGGTGAATATCTATCTTATTTTTTAAAAATCGCTTATTTCTCTACATTTATTAAATGGAGCATTAGAAATAATCCTTAATATTGTAATTTGTAATTAGACACTAAAATTTAAATATTTTATATATGACTTTTTTTTCGTTTTATTTCGAAAATTTTATTCATACTATATTCTGTTTGAAATTTATGGTAACTTTCATGTTAATTTATATTAGGTTGCCCTGCTATCACTCAGGGAGTCCACACAATGTTTAA
The DNA here is from genome assembly GCA_026290005.1 of Latrodectus geometricus. Lineage (NCBI taxonomy): Eukaryota > Metazoa > Arthropoda > Arachnida > Araneae > Theridiidae > Latrodectus > Latrodectus geometricus. Next base: position 8,730 of record JAPDSC010003192.1, read on the forward strand.
TATAAAATAAACTTGCAATCAATTTTTATTATCAAAATTTAAATAAATAAAAATAAATAGCAACAGGTGTGTTTTTTTTATTTATTTATTTTTTTTTAACGTTTATAGTAAAATATAAGTAAGTTTACTTAAGTATGTTTTACTCTTTGCACCTAAACACTGACAAAACCTTTTTCCACAGATTTGTCATTTGTAATAATAGTGGTGTGTATAACTTAATGTTATACTAAACCAGGGATGGGCAAACTACGACCCGCGGGCCAACTCCGGCCCACCGCAAGGTTCTATTCGGCCCGAGTATAGAATTTTAATTTGCCTGTCAGAGGCATATTAAAAGAAATATTCATATATTATACCTCCTTTTCTACTTTGTTTAAATAATTTTTTTTTCTTCCTTTTTTCAAATAGCTGGTAAAAAACTGCATTTTGAGTTCGAACGCAGATTTCAAGATTTCAGTACCATTCAAGCAGAATTGAATATTTTTACCATGCCATTCAACGTAAATTATGAAGCAGTGAGGTCAGATTTGCAGCTTGAATTAATTGAGTTGCAATCTAACAATCATCACAAGCAATTGTTTCTAAATATGCCAAAGTTAGAGTTTTACAAATCATTATCGAAAGTAAGTTTCCCAAATTTAATATCTCATGCCCAGAAAATCAGTGCTATGTTTGCTTCATCTTATATAAGTGAACAAGTGTTTTCAACTATGAACCTTAGGAAGAATTATTTCAGAAGTAGACTGACAGATGAGCATTTAGCCTCGTTCCATAGAATCAGTACATCTCACTTCGAACCTCAATATAAGGAACTTTTAAAAGTGAAATCGCAATTTCATTCATCTCATTAATGTATTAAATTGTACATTGTTTTTAAAATTTTAGAAAAATTCATCTTGGACCGCCAAACTTTATTTTTTCGATTTCTGGCCCGCGATCGAAAAAGTTTGCCCATCCCTGTACTAAACTATGTTTTAATGTTATTACTAAAACTTAGTTATCGTTCACTTTACTTTAATAAATTTAAGATTTTAATTTCTATCAACAAGCTAACATCAATTTAACAATAACGAAATAATAATAAAAAAATAGACAATACCTCCGAAAGAAAATAAAAAAAATTCATTGATATAGTCCTATAATTTTATAGTTCTAGATGGAGCCAGCTAATTAACCTCTTATAGTACGAGGAGTTTTCGGAAAAACTAATAAAAAAATTATCGTGTACCATCTATGTTAAATAAGGTGAATCATAATCTAGTCTATATATCTATTTTTACTCGAATGAATCTCAGACGAGCATTAGAAATAAAATAACGCGAGATAAGGAGCACTCGTGTGAGACACGGGAATATACAAATTTGCCGGTAACTTTCGTCCGTGTCAGACCTGGGCAAAACAAGCGTGAGAGAGATGGATAAAAACAGGTTTATGTCCAGGAACGCAACAACACGCCGGCTCATGCATTAACTTATTTTCAATTTAAACATATTCTTTAAAAGAATCGTACATCTAATCAATAATTTAGTTGAATTAAATCTGAAACGAAGAATATAAACAATTTTTCAACAAAAATACGTTTTATGTTGGTAGTTTTGGTACAATTTCAGTTTTTGTATTGCCTTGTGCTTTTGTTGTATAAGTAAATTTGAATAAAATTGACTTTTGAAATAATTATCTATCATATTTTTCACAGTATAACAAGCCCTTAACTTTAGTTGAAGATTTTTTAATTAAAAACAAAAAGAAGAAATCAAGTTTTTTTTAGAAATGTTTTTTGAAGTTAATTATTATGAATAGTAAATTACAAGTAATTTTATCCTTATTTCAAATATAATTAATTCAAAAGAGCATTCCATTGAAAAAGCTAATATTTAACAGGGGCTTTTGCAAATAAAACATTTATTATACAAATTTTCTGGTATCCCTTTTTACTCTTTTTAAAACAGTATGTAGGAGCCGAATAAAAGATACAATACTGTTGAATCTTTGATGCATGTCTTTATTTCATCATCAAGAAGTAATTCGTTATGTATGTATATTCAATGAAGCCTCTAAGGAGGCAAAAAAAAAAAAGTTAAGAAATTAACGTTTCTTCAAACAGTGAAAGTAGAATAATTGAAAACACCATTATTGCAACAACTCATAGGGACATCTAAGTGAGATGACGATGGACTGCGTGCTTCTTATAACACTTCCTTATTGTTTTCAATGTGTGGAAAGACGCAAACTATTGGTGAACGATTTATTTTATCCGATGTAAGAAAAAGATAATGTGCACCGTTACACTAACCAACTTTCGACATTATAAAAAGAGTCACTGATTAAAATATTATAGTACAAAGAAGGATTGTCGAAATGATTTAAAGGGTAGAACATTCTCTTTATGCGATAACTTATAAACATTTGAATTTCTTATACAGCTGAACGCGAGTTCAATTTATCTGTCAACGAAGTTCTAATTTTAAAGTTTAATTTAATTTATTAATTAGAAACGCAGTACTTTTTGGCTTTTTAAACTGTGATTAAATATTTTCTTTATTTTATCATTAAATCTGAACAATTTTCAATGAAAAATTTGATTCCTTTAAATTAAGAAGATTTTATTCGTTGATGTTAAGCCAATCTTAGGATTTTTTAGTTGTGTGTTTTGGTATTGAGAAAAATAACAAAATTATTTTTAATTTTTCGAACACATAAGATGAATAAAATTTTGTAGATAATTATAAACATCTTTAAGGTGAGATTTAATTTTGCTAAGTTTATTTACAGTAAATAAGAATTATCACCTATTTGTAACAATTTTCTTATATTTCATATTAGAAAGGAACCTTGAAAAAGGTGTCACAGCATTGTTAACTTTAAGGTAACAGCTCTTTTCCCTAATTCAATCTAATGAGGAAAAGATAATTGCAGAAATATTTTGATATGAAAATATTAGATACTTTGGCTGAACTTTTGTGGATTCATCGCCCAACCTTTCCAGTGGTTAGCGTAACTGACTACGGATGGGGAAGACCTGGGTTCGGATCACGGCTCGGGCATGAATGTACTTTCTTTGTGTTTCTTGTCCTTTCCTCGGATGATGGATGAATGTGGCCCGCCCTATAAACGGGTTTGTGGTGGTGTGGCGTGGGCGATGCTACTCGTATCTCCGTCTTGGTTCATAGGTCGTCGAAAACTGCTACTCATTTTATCGTTCCCCGGTGCCCACCGGGTAACGATAAAATGAGTAGCAGTTTCCGGCTTTGTTTCGGCAAATTGGCTAACGTTCTTACTTGCTCAAGGATGCCCGCCATTAGAAATAAAAAAAAAAACTTTTGTGGATTCAGTTATGGGAGAAGTATATACAGCGAAACATTTTGCGTGGAGTTCTAACCGCGAACAATTCATGCTCTCCAATGAAAGTAGCAGACGAGATCATGCCCATTTTATCTTGAAATAGTATTGTTCTATTAGGGGAACTATATATTGGGAAGAAGTTTTTCA
>JAPDSC010003193.1:8689-18790 GCA_026290005.1 Latrodectus geometricus
TTATGATCTAAGAAAATTTGTGCTAATATGCCATAATAAATAATTTTCCTTTTTGATGAAATGCATTCTGTATGAATTGAAATTATTTTAAGGACAATATATTAGTCGGTTTTGTGAAAATTTTTAAACTTCATTTGTCAAATGTATTGTACATACAATATAATAAAAAATTTACGATTTTCTGCTGTTATAACATTTTTCAATTTCTAAATTTGGATTGCATTTTATATTTCATACCTATCTTTCTTATCATTCTCATCTTAGTTATACATTTTTCACTTCTTTCGTATTTTAATACCAAATAAAACAGAAGTCGATTTCAATATTGTGCTCAATCATTATTCATTGGAAAAATAACTAAAAAAGATTAAGCTCTCAATGTAAAAATATTTTTCTTTTATTCCGTATTTCTGACTTTTTGAGATTAATGGAAATAAATCCATGACAAAAAGTAGCCAAATCCTGATGCATGCCCCAAATATGACGCATTAGTTAGTTATAAGTGACGCGTCTGACATTTCTGCGAGAGGCATAGTGGCATAGAATTTTAAAGATATTTTTCTAGAGATTCAGCGGCAGTTGGTAGTATTCTTCAACATTTTTACAATTTTGCACTTTTGATGTTTTTCCTTTTAATTATTTTCATCTAACACAGAGTAAATATAAATGGATCAAAACAAAAATGCCGAAAGTAAATGTTTTTGTGAATGAACTTTTATTTCTTATAATGGGCTTATTTTGTATGGAATTCATTTAATGAACAGTAAGATTCATTAAAAAGTTATTTTTTGTAGCCAATGAATAAGATAAATCATTTTGCTTTGTGTGAGATATTCATATAATAAAACATGTGATCATGGTAGAAATTACAAATAAAAAATAAAATAAAACATTTAAATCGTCCTTGCCGATTTAAATAAACCATAAAGTGGATTTTATGTTTTATTCATTACTTACATAAATAATCAACTATTAATATTTAATGTTCTTTATATGCTACATGAAATAAATTTATCTTTACTTAATGATTAATAAGTATTTATTTTTTGATAGTGATATCGAGAGAGACAAATCTCCAATAATATATAAAAAACCAATCCCACTAAGATATTGGCCAACATTTTCTTTCCAACTGCTCACTGAAGAGCTCATCCCACTGACAAATTGACTTGTTTTCGATGGGTGGACAAAATTGTATATTCAACATTATTGGTGAAAACGATTGTTTGTTTAACTCACAGACCAATTATAAGTAAAATAAAATGACGTACACATGATCTCAACTGTAACGAAAGAAACAATCACTTTATGGTTAATAACAGTAGCATTAAATTTTCATAGAAGTGAAAAAGGTTTCTTCTGTGTAAGTTTCAATAGAATGTGTAACTAAAAGAAAGGATTAAATCAGAAGACGACTAAATATATTTGCTAAAATTGTAAAGATTTGCCAATCATAGAAACGTTACGTTAAAGGTACTAGTAAATAATCCCTTTATTGTTAGAAGAGAAGTTATTAAGCCTTATATTTGTACGGAATCATGATTAGAAAAAGCAGGGAAATTATCTGTATCAAAAAAGAGAGTTGCAAGACATAATAAGGAATTTTATCTGGATATACCTTTGCAATTGGTGGACTACGTCTATTCTTGTATTTTACTTTATCTAGATTCTGATAAATAAGCTTTCTATCTAATATTAGATAATTAAATACTTTGTATAATTAATGATAATATTACTTTCTTTGTGCCGGTCTGAATTCATATATTGGTAATGTAAAAGGATGAGATATATTTGAAAAAATAAAATTTCAGTTAAAAAAAATCTGAAATTAGATTACAAAATATTCGCTGTGAATACAAATGGAGTTCTATTAATGACAGATATTCAAAAGATGGGTATTTTAGTTGATGCAAAACAAATTCCTTCTTAAGAATACAATAAAATTTTCTTCATCAAAAGGCTTCTAACATAATTAGTTTTCATTGCGCATTGCCACGTGAGCATTTTTCAGATCTAAAACAATTTTCAAAAATTAAAAATTTGGCACTGGATATATGATTCCAGTGCCACATTTTTAATGTGAAAAATTATCAAACAATAATGATCGCAGATAATTCGTTCAAGTTTTCTGTAGCTATCAGTAATACATATAACATTACGTTTTAACATCAAGCTCTTCTATAATTTTAGCACTATAGCACCCACTAAACGAATTTCTCATTTAGATATAGCACCATCTCGTACAGGAAATCAATCTTGGTTATTTTAATTTTGTTTCCTAATTAGGTGTAATAATTAATTGCATATGATTAGTTATTCCTATGGATTAGTAATTAATAATAATAATAATTATATAAATGGAATCTACTTTCTATAAAGGAGGAAATTTTTTTTAAATGATGCAGATTCTATCTTTGCTTCTGTTATTTCCTTCTAACCATAAAAGTTATATTGCATAAAATCACTTAAATTATATACCACATATGAACTCATTTTTCAAAATCAAGAGTGTTTCTTATATCGTTTAAGTTTATAGATAAGAGTTAAATAATAGAGATAATGATGAAATCTTCTTCATATAAAAGGGGGAATTTTGTCTGGAAGAGAGAAATGCTTTTAAAGGAGAGAGACTTTACCAGATATAAAACAGATTCCATCTTTACATTATTAACTCTTCTAATCATGAATGTTAGATTATATGAAAAAGAAAATGCCCAATATATATATATAGCACATATAAACTAGTTTTTCGAAAATTTGACACATATTATCCAAATTTTAACCGCAGTTACTCCAGAATGTGATGTTTATTTGTGCACATTTAAAAGTTTCAATGCAGATAATATTATTTTTTAAAAAAACAATATTTCTGTTTAAAGTGAGTATCAATTTCTTATTAATTAGGTCCATACTTTCATGAGTTTAATATTAGAAAATTCAGAGTTGCCTCAACATGAGAGTAAAAATAGAGGTGAAAATGTTTTAGTGATTTAACCAAAAGAAAAAATTTTTTGATTGAAAAAGAAATTGTTTTGTTTTGCACCATTTATACTTCAAATTTATTGTTTTGATTTGGGGTGATTCATTGTATACCCTGCTCAATCAAAATTATCTTCTAGTATATATATATATATATTCATATATATATATGTTTAACACCTTAGAATATATGTTTAACAATCTTGGTTCAAAAATCTTGAATCAAACTCTAACAGTTATTATAGTTTTTACTAAAAATATTATGTGCAATAAGAAAATTTCTCATATAATCCTGCTGTAATATTTAACAGTTACTTTTTCTCAACTTTTGAAACTTCAAATTAGGATTTCCATATAAAAATTTCAATATTCATTAAAATAAATTAATAATGATTTTTTTTACAGACAACAAGAGATTATAGAGAAGCTATTTTCTTGGATAAGCTCAGAGGAAGGTAAGATTTGATTTCCATTATAATGATAAAAAATTTCAAAAACATTGATTAAGTCAACTTGATTCTTATAATATTGTTTTAGACACAAATTTAGAAGTTTTTTTACACATATACAACGTTAATTTCTGAATTTTAGTACACAATAAAACTTTATCACAGTGTTGCTAGTGTCGTTCCTGTCTTCCATTAATAGTACGGAGTGGCCATAGTTCACACTGATTTGTTTCAAGAACTTTGTAACAGGATTTAAGGAACACAATAGCAACAACATGCAAAGAAATCAAAAACTAGTATTTTCCGAAATAAATACTATCCTTGATGAGGAATTATAAAACCCTCCTCTTCCATTAGACTAAATTACATGTTTACCTATTACAAGAATTAGTATAAGTTCCATTAGGGACTATGTTACCAATTATTAAGCCTAGCTAATAATGATACCTTTAGTGTCATTTGCCATAGTAATTTGTTATTAACATTTGATGTAAAATGTCTTCATTATTTTGTCACTGGATCATATGCTGAAGCATACTTTCATGAATGATACAATACACTCTACACTGTAGACCTTTGAATCTGTCACGCCATGTTATCATTCACCAATTTGCAAAAAGCATTAAATTTTCCATCAAAGAACAAATGTGTAATTAATACTTCATTACAAGTATACAAAGCAGGTATGACTTACGTACAATGGGGTTCTCAGATGAATTTCACTATTTAAAATCCGTTATTTATGGTAATATTTATGCGTTGCGTTCCAAGGAAGATAATTCAGCAAAAAATATAAGGATTCAATTATGATAGAATCTAGTCAAAATAAAGTTGTTATTTTGCGTAATAGTATCGACTGAAATTCTAAGAACGTTAGGTAAATATGAATTCAAGAAAAGACCTATTCCCCATTTTTTTATCTCAGAGTTTCCGAATACAAATGCTATAAGATACCCATATTGACTAATACATTTGTGTCGCAGTCTATATGTAATGACACGCAAAGGAATCAAGAATGATATATATGTATTAATAATGAAAATATAACACAAGCAATAAAATGATCTGGATATTTTCCAAAAAGCGATAAATTATAATCTTAGTTAAAAGTCAATAATAGTTTTTACGAAATATTTCATGGTTATATGTCTTTTATATTTTACATGGCAAACATAATTTTCTAAACACACGTATGAGATTTAAAAAATTAAAAATTTTATGAAGTACCTCAGCATACGTACACATTCAATATGTATTATTAACCAAAATTAATTTTAACCAAATTAAAAAATCCAAAATTATTAAAATTAATTTCTTTATAGTGTTTATGGTAAAACAACTCCATTGATATGATAATATATTCAACACACACCAGGGTTTTTCAATAACTTTTAGTGATTTCCAGAGACATTTCAATAGAGATTTTTCCGATTGCTGTCTTACAGGAATTTCTCTAATAATGATGACACCATTTGGGGGATAATCAGTTGAACTGGCATAACCTAATTAAAAGAATACATTTACATGTATTATTTCAATCAAATTATATTATGTTAAACTGCACCTTCCACAAAGAACTTAAATAAATCAGTCACATTTATTGCAATCACATTGTCCTTGCCTGATAAATAATTTATATACATGATAGCAACCACCTTTACTGATAAATTCATGAATAGATTTGAAATTGCGGCGAATGGACTACAAGTTTGGCATAAAATCTGATTGACATTTTTCTTCGAAGTTCACCTTCTCACTATATTAAACCAGATAAAGCCCTGGTAATTACTAGATCTTGTATTTATAACCTATGCGTGTCATATATAATTTGTGAATTCAATCATATCCTTCTCCTTTTAAACAATATGACTATAAGATTATGTCACTTGATTTCCTTCTCGGGTATAATTTAGTGGCCAACCTTGTTTAAACTAATTTAAAAAAGTTTGATTGTAAAACTCTGCATGATTTTTGGCGATTTTTCGGCATACTTTATTTATTTGGCATACTCGAATTTTTGGCATACTTTATTATGTCATTGAAATTACTTTATTAAAAGGAACTTAATATAATGAGAATTTATAAATCAGTTACATTTATGCCAGAATTCTAAATTATATAGATTTAGAACTAGTATTTTAGTTCAATAACTTAAAAATGTATGTTTCAATACTTTGAAATGAAGTATTTCTAGACTATAGTGAAATAATTACAGGGTAGTATCCAAATATTGTAGTGCTGCTGTTTCTCAATGGTAATTAATTCAACGCATTCTCTCATTTAGTTTAAATCACATACTTTTTTTATATTTATTTAATTCGTACATTGATACAAAGTGGTAATTTTTACTAAACAGATAGTTCACAAAAACCTTATTCATGAAAAACCACACTATAAAACTACATGGTTTCATTATAAAATTATGAGAAAGATATATTTTTATATATCAGGAATCTTTTTTTCGTTATTTTCTGACTCGTGTTTTCATGTCATTATTAATGTTCAATTAGTGTTACTAAACTTAAATAGGATGCATTTCGCTTTATATTACCAACTACAATATATTTCAGTTATTGTCAAAGGAAGTAATAGGTTTTAATTCAAAATATCTTTTAAATCTATATTAACTTCTTTTTTTAATACATAACTTTTTAAAAGCAACAAACATTCCGAATTTTCTGTTTTACATATTATCTCATCAAATTTACTACTTTTCAAGTATAAAAAAATGGTTTATTCCCAGTGAACGGTACGCTCCTTGTCCGCCATCTTGTTTTAATAGTGTACTGTACACTGGGATACAGCCGAAATTTAAAAACAAATGTTTTACAATCATATTCAACATTACCCAAGCTTGTGCTAAATTAGTCAAAAATCGAGGGGCATCTTGAAATATAGGTTATCCAAGTATTTTTGCATTCAAATTTCCTTAATTCCCAGTGAACGGTACGCACCTTGTCCGCCTCTTGTTTTAATAGCGTACTGTACACTGGGATACAGCCAAAAAAATTTCCATTCCAACTTACAGATCTTCTTTTTTTTTTTTTTTAACTTATTTGCAGAAGGTTCTGAAACGAATCTACTGGATACGCAGTGGGAAGAGCCTGATTCGGAAAAACCAGAAAGTGAAAATTCATAACAACTGGTCGAACAATGTAGGGATAAATTTTTATAAGAAAAACCCAATCTTCTGAAAATAAAAGAAAAAAAGGTTTTATATGTTTGGAATTGATATTAGATAAACTAATGATTGTAATCTGTATCCCATTTCTTCAGAAGCAAAGATTTATATTATCCATCGCTTTAAGTTATGAATTTGATACAATTTTTTTATTCTGTTGTCATATCGAAGTTTTTAAAATGTGCTTTAATACAGATGAGACAAAATGAGTGAATATAATGCATTTAAGTAATTTATATGCATGCATCTGAAACAATATGCATGAAATTAGTTCCATATATATTGTTTAAAAATGAAAAATAAAATGTTTTCTAAAAAAATCATTTTTAAATAAATAGAATAATATCACAACACAAACATACACAAAGCACCTTAAGTTAAAGAAAATCCCACATGCAAATAATTAGGGTACAAAAACAGTGCAATGAATATTGCTTTTTCACAGGAAGTTTTTGTTACATCAAATATACAAAAATAAATATGGCAAGAAAATTGGCAAACTTTTTTACTTTATTTCTTTTCATTTTTTTATATCTTTAACAAATATATATATAGCAATTTCTGCAAAATTTAATGTTAAAAATTAAATATCCATCATTCAAACGAGATTTATTTGAGATTTCGTTTAATAACATTAATAAAGTTATGAAATATTTTCCGATATTTCAAAGGGAGAAATTTTAACCACAGAGTGTTGTTTGATGCTAAAAATAACTTTCAATTTCAGAAATTCTAGAAAAATTCAATACTTTTCGATTTTGTTCTAGTTTGACGAGAATATGTTATTTAAGCCTATCTAATTATATTTTGGTTATTCCCTAATTAAATTTTGATAAGGATGTGTTGAGCCCACTAATATGAAATAATAATGAATATTGTATGTTAAAGCCATCGAGACAAATGACGTTTTCGTACAGTATTCATTATTAACTTGCAAACAGTAGTGTATCAACTAAACGTACATTTTATTCGGGATGTATAATAATTATGCCTGTGGAAAAATGTGTGTATGGGACATAAAAGAATGCTATTTCACGTGCCTTTATTATCGATAGTGTGTTGGCTTAGTCTTTATACTCGTTAATATGTTAGTCAAACTACAGACAATTAAAAAAAATTATTTTGTCACGTGAATCACACAAATAATAACTGACAACTGGTTGCATTGTTGTTGTTGTTTCTGATGACACTTGGCAACGCCAATCGATAAATAATTAAAAGCACATTTATAATTATTCTTACAATAAAAACTGTATTAAAGATTTTGAAAAACTGACTGTTTTTGTTAATTATTATTGTAACATTTACTATTTTATTAGAAAGTTCTCATAAAAATTTCCCAACTCTTCGAGTGTATTTATCCGGCAGAAAAATATATACTGCCCTATAAAAGTTTAATCTGTCTCTGAAAAAATATATATGTTTTAAATATAAAACAAAATTTATTGACTATGGTATTTTCATTTATATATAATTTTAAAGGGAATATATATAAATATATGTATAAATAATCATTCCAATAATTTTTTTAATTCTGTACTCTGAGTGAAAATTTCAGCATATTATTTTTCTAAGCTGTTGGGAAAAAAAAATAATTAATTTACAATTAGAAAACGGGATCACAAAAGTATATGTATGTATTACAAATAGAACAATTTTAAAGAAAATGCATTACGAATAGTGACGCCATCTGTATTCTAAAAGTAAAACTCTTTAACAACTGGAAATTTTAAAATAATTTTATTCAATTATTGCTACCAAAAATATTTCCAAATTATCATATTATATGTGTATCTCCTTAAAACCATAAAACTATGTCAAAATCAATAACATTTAAATTACTTAACTGAGTTATTGCTTGGTAATTTATATTTAAATGAAAGATATCCCTAATTTTTGTAACTTATTTGAGCATTATATTTCCATTTGAAATATCATGCTTAAGAAATAGTTTTTTTAATAACAAAATTTTGATTACGTCATAATTTAATTTGATATTCTATATTTTCTGTTTTCAAATATTAAATAACTTTAAAACGCTATCGTTCTAATCTTATATTTATATTAATTGTTAGAAAGTAAATGATTTTAAAATAAGTTAAAAAAAAAAAAAATTTATTAATTTATGATGTATATAGATTTCAAACGAAAATTAATGATAATGTATTCGAATTTAAAATTTCGTGTTAAAAAAAAAAACCTTATTCAGAAATTATAACTAAAATAAAAGAAAAATAAGAACTTAAACAAGTTAGAATTATTAAATTTTCAATTAAAAATAAATTGTTGAAATAATTATAAAATTATTTTCTTTTTAACAAATCACATGTTTACGTTCAAATTATTTATGCAGTTTCGAGTAGGTGTGATAAATTTAGAGCCATCTTTATCCAGTTAGAGTTAATAAGCATTTAATAAATTAATATTTTAAAATAATATTTTATGTTATCAAAATCTATTACATTTATTATTAAATAAGTAGTAAGAATACGAATTCAGTAATTTTTTCACTTTTCTAATCAGTGCGCTTTTGAGTGAAGTTTCAACATTTAAATAAAGGCAACCAACATTTTTACGATATTTTTTCATCTTTTTTTCACATTTAGTTCCGCTATATTTGCAAAATTTGAGTTTATTCTTCACTTAAGGTAAGAATAGTATTTTTTCCAGCTTCAAAAGGGTTCTTTAAAATGCGTTTTTGCTTTCATTTTTTTTTTACCTCAGTTATAAGATCGGACTTACAGTACGAAGCACTCTTAGTGTAAGATGAACTAAATAGAATCAACTAAATATAACTTACAGTAAATAAATAGTGATAAATGATGTCGAATTCCAACCATTAAAATAATAAAGTTATTTTTATGAATTTCCGCTATGTAAAGTGATGATTTCTTGAAAGAATGTTGTCTTGTTGAATGTCTTCATTAAAGCATTTATAACTTCATAAATGCCCAAAATTAAAATTCATACAATAAATTACAAATAATTAACTAAAAAACTTAAAATTTAAATTTTTCATTTAACACTTATGAATTAAATTTTATATTTTCTTTGAAAATTTAGTTTTATGAAGTTTGGTTTCATTGCAGTTATACTAACTGCAATTAAATCAAACTATTATTGTATTGTATTTGATATTATTATTGTATGTAACATTATTATTGTATTTGATGTATGATACAAAATAGAAAAAAAGAAAGTAGCATTAATATCTTCAAATTTTCATTCTTTAATTTTAATTCAAAGTCATTTCAATTTCCCCATAAGATATAACTGAGTTTTCTTTTCTCATTATATTCCACATAGGCTTATGTATGTTTGAAAATAAATATATGCAATGCATGTAAAGTTTTTTATAAGCTTCATTTCAAATTTCAATCGCAACTTGAAGAATTTTCAAAATGTAGCTTTATTCATTCGATACCAGAAGATTCTTACAAACTTGCATAGGAATCTTCTTAGAATCACAACTTGCAGAATTTACAAAATGTA
>JAPDSC010003205.1:0-31553 GCA_026290005.1 Latrodectus geometricus
TAATTAATTCCCGCGTAATGGAGTGACCGATGAATGTTTTGGCGGGAGTTTTCATGTAAAATAGAACAATAGAGTTTGTATATAAATCGAAGGAAATACAGCTCGGGTGGCCTAGTCACATCTGACGTTTGCCAATGCTGCAAAACTTTATTTCGTGGCCTGTAATTAAAATGTTCATGAAAATCCCTAACGATAATCGAAAATAACGAAATGTTAACGATAATTAATATTCATGAGCCAATGTATTGCGTATTGGGAATTTTTCATAATTTTTTTTTAGTCTTATTTAATTTTCTATCTAGGGGATGAATTTAAATTTAATTAAAATCCAAATCACTGCATTAAGGAAATTTATTAAAAAAGATAAGTTCTGTATAAATTAGATTAAATTAAGAAACATGAGATTACATATTATAATTAATTCTTTTTTTATCACTGGGATGAGTTTTATGATATTAGTATTCAGTTGATTTAATTCGTTTATAAAAAGTAATCACAAAATTTGCATTAATAAGAGTTTTCTAAAATTTACTTTTCAAATGCTTTTTCTAAATATTAAATATTTAATTTAAATTTTTATTTGTAAATATTCAATTCCTTAAAATTTAAATATTTAAAAATAGAAATCCGAACATTTTTTATTATTTTAGAAAATGAAGACATTTAAAAAGATAAACTATATTTAAAATCTATACCCATTTTTCACACCACTTAAAAATTGTATAGGAAATATTTTCTTATTTTATTGCAAAAAATATTACAAATATTTTCCTTTTTCATTAAAAAAATATAAACAACTAAAATGTTTTAGATTCAAAATTTAGCATTTTTCATATCGCTTTAAAATTACTTAAATTAAAAATCTTATTTTTCATGAAAATAAAATGAAATGATAGTTACGAAAATTAAAAATATATATGAAACCTTAATCTAAATTAAACTTTGAATAAAGAATTTAAATATATTAAAAAAAATGAACTTGAAAATCATGAAAAGTTATCAAAATGAAAAAAAAATTATATTGGTAAGATATACGAATTTTTCGAACCAACGACATATTTATAAAATATACTGTATTTATTGTGAATAAATTCTATTCTATCCATAAAAAATATTTCTTAATAATGAAATGCAATATTATTTTTGTAGATAATCGTTTCCTGTGATTATAATTGGACAAGGTTTCAGATGTTTCTTTTTTCTTTTTCTGATAATTACATGTTTGATAATTATATACATGATAATATTATAATTTTAGTTATATAACTATCATGTAAGTAATGATTATATAATGATAACATAATGATAAATACATATTTTTTTTTATTTCTGATGATTACATAATATTCTGAGGAAAACCTTATTGATGTTATGTGAAACAAAACGAAACATTGAACAGAAAAACACAGAAATTCAAAGGGTATTTGATTAAGTGAGACATGACAATTTCCTTTCATTTAAATATTTTCATAATCCTTACCTATTACCAGAGATATCACAGAAAAATGAAAATATAAATACTTACAAGTTTATTTTGAAAGTGTCCTAACGCCATTTATTTTCAAATTGAGATATTTATTAAGGATTTGCGTTTCAATGAATTAAAAAATATACGTATATGTTACTAATGAGTCATACTGTTTAAGTGTATCTAAGGGTGTTAAGTTAAAAAAAATTTGTTTTTGATTTCTTTATAAATAACCTGAAGGTGTACATGTAACCACGGTAACCGGAAAAAATTGAAAAAAGTAGTTAGGCCACTTTCAAAATAAACGCGACTCAATTAGTTCACGTTATTCATTGAAATAAACCAAAAATGGAGAAACTACACAAATACAAATAACTCAATACATTAAATGGCTCAACATCATCTAATTTTGGGCACATAGTCTTCGAAGTAATAGGTCTTAGGTTCTATTCTAGATGTAATTTCCAATAAAAAAAGGGGTTTTTTTATGCAATTCTGTATGAATGCCTGTCAGGGTATTAATATCGAAATTTTTGGGTGAATGTATGAATGTCTGTCGGGATGTTATATATAAATCTTAAAATTCTGGTATTAAAACAATCGAGAAAAATTATAGCTTGAATACTATTATTAATAATCTACAAGAACCTGAAAAACTTAATTTTCCGTTACAATATTGAAAAAGTTGTTACTTGATAGCAGCGTTGTAGTTTTCAATATTGTCAAACTAACTAAACCATCAAAGGGATTATCTTTTAGCATATTTTCAAATTTTTCTAAATCAAAACTATTTGCAAGCTTATGCAAAATCATAACAGCTTATAAGTTGCATCCAGAAAACTATAACACATTGAATATCTAAAAATCAAGCTACATACAAATCATGTAGATTGATATTTACTTAAAAAAATAAGTTTTATAAATAGTTGACAAATAAGCCGCCACTATTTGACACGAGAAAAATAAGAATCGAGTAGCAAATATTTTATCACACCGTTTAGTCGAGAGGAAAAATATGAAAAAAAAAAGTGAAAAATCACCCCGATTATCTTTGGGGGCAAACATTTCATTATAGAATAAATAGTGAAGTTACTCAAGATAGTTATATACTACCTATCACAACAGATCGTTTATTCTGGACTTATAGCTTCTAAGAGAGAGCGGAATGATTTTTATTTTCTTCTTCTCTACAGGGTAATACGATATCTTCTGGGGAACGGAAAATATATAATAATAAATAGTGCTTATTTCGGAGAAAACTTGAGTTATCTGTTCTAGTGTGAAAGCAGGGCTTTCCTATAATGTTTAAAGGTTTGGAGAAAATATGAGGTAAAAGGTAGAGAAGATACTGTGCCGTGAAGGGTAGGTAATGTTTCATTTCCCAATGTACCTCCAGGGCTATATAATTTGGGATATATTGCCGATTAGAGATTACTTGGGAGCCATTTT
Organism: Latrodectus geometricus; assembly: GCA_026290005.1. Lineage (NCBI taxonomy): Eukaryota > Metazoa > Arthropoda > Arachnida > Araneae > Theridiidae > Latrodectus > Latrodectus geometricus. The sequence goes on from JAPDSC010003205.1 coordinate 2,918, forward strand.
TTCTCTTCAACCCTCGGAGATTTTGGCACACGCGACTCTAAAGTTTGATGCATTATCTTCTGATTCGAGTGGTCTATTTTCGCTGACTTCAAATCAATAAAAAGTTTCGAATTTCTAAAACACCTGGAAAGCCTGGAGTGAGGAAGTCGTTTTTCGATTGGGAGGTAATGAGCTTGATACCTTACTTGAAGTTGTTTTCTTTTTTGATGTGGGAATATGATCCACCATTCAAAAGAATTTTGAAGACAAAACTACAACCCTATCAAACAGTGATAAATAAGACCAAAATTTGGCCTTGAAATCAATAAGAAGTTTCGAATTGTTAAAAGACTTGGTAAGCTTGGTGAATGAGGAAGTCGTTTTTTGATTGGAAGATAATGAGTTCGATACCTTACTTAAAGTTGTCTTCCCTTTTAATTCACCATTGAAAAGAAACTCAAAGACAAAACTACTAATATATTTATATATATAATAATAGTGATAAATAAGGCCAAAAATTCACCTTGAACTCAATAGGAAATTTTTAAAAGTCTTGGTGAGTTAGGAATTCGTATTTCGATTGGAAGGTAATGAGTTCGATACCTAACTTACTTGAATTGTTTTCCCTTGTAATGAGATAATATGATTCTCCATTTAAAAGAAGTTCAAAGGCAAAAATACTATCGTATCAAAGAGCGATAAAGAAGGCTAAAACTACGCGATATTAAGTTTTCTAATAAGTTAAAATTTAGAAAAAAATTTAGTTTTGAGAAATATTTCAAACAATTTTCTTATTTAATACTATGTCAAATTTTATTTAAGTCTTGATAAAATATATAACATTTAAAACATTGTTTAATATGAGTTAAAGCATTTATAATAAGATAACGTTTCATTTATAATAAGATTAATATTTTTATTCAAATACTATCAATAATTTACTATACTTTTAGCATTCATAAAATAATAGATTACTTAAAATAATTTTTATATCAAAAAGAATTTTGTTGGCAGTGCATAAATTATAGAATTGATAATTAATTGCAAGTATTCCATAGAAAGCTTTATCTTTATACAGTGGGTAACCGCGGTGGACTGGATGGTTAGAGCGTCCTTCCTGTTTTCGGAAGGTAGTGAGTTCGAATCCCTACCCAACCAAAAGTCCGTCGGGATCGCTAATGACGTTTGGGAATGGTAAATCATGTCGTGGTTTCAATGTCTTCCATGTGAAATGATACTTCTTGTGTTGGCAGGTAAAGTTTGAGTTTTCTACTAGGTCTATACTTTTAAATTACGAAAACTCATCCACTTTTAGAGTCATGATAACACACCCACTAGTTATATAAAGGTGATATCACTTCGCCCCTTATAGTGTTGCAAAGATAGGAAACCTAATAGCCGGGTATTGGGGAAAAAAAATTTTTTTTGGAGTTACGCATTAAATTCCTGCTGGCAAAAACGTTTTAGCTGATATAATGGGACTTTCAAATATTGGTTTAAATAATAATAATTTTTTAATCTGATCATAAATTTCTGAGGATATTTCCAAACGTATTTTTGTTTATATTTGCTTGAAAAAGTTTCAAACATTTAATTTTGTATATTTTAATACAAATAGATTATATATATTCCATAGTTCAACATTATTTTTCTTTATTCGTATTTTGAAAATATTTATCGTTTAAGATAAAAAGCAATATATTATATTGCTTTTCATCTCTAAAGATAACTATTTTAATAATACATTAATAAGATTAACCATCCATCCAAATAAGCAAACAATACATTAGACAACATTAACCATCCAAATAAACTAACTAAATGCAAAAATGGCATTCATTTATACATGAATTGTATGATCAAGCTTTTCGTCTCCATTGTTTTTCTTTTTTTTTATAAAATATATGGCTGTACTCATAGATGCATACATATCTACAAAATATGCCATTTTATATCATTTTTTTGAAGATGAGATAGAGGAAAAATGGCACCAACTTGATTCGACAGGTCAAAATCACAGGAAATGTACATTTGGCCATCAGATTCTCTCACCAACTCATTATTGCCATTCTAAATTGGCGGAAGTATTGCTTTTCTTGAGGAAAGAGGAAGGAAACATGCCTGTCCCGTTTCCCATTCGTGGACATTCTAGCACCAATCTATTCATCAGGAGTGGAAGAAAGAATAAAGAAAAGGGCCTCACCGAACAGGAAGGCGCCCAGAAAATCCAAAAAGAAAGAAAACAAAAAAAGAAGAAGGAGGGAAAAAAATGGCGTCTCGAACAATCTGAAAGAGCAATTTGTAGGGCAAAAAGTGCACCACAAGAGCGATGTTAATACCGGAATGAAGGATGGTGGCACGTCAATGGACAACTGCTGATGGACCACGGATTTCGAGAAGAACACCATCATTTGTTCGAAGGTTTATTTTGTTCAGTGTTCTATCATTCGCGCTGAATTGGCAGCCGGTATCTCTTTTATATGCTGAAGAGGAAGTCATTTCGTGTTGATATGTTTTTGGAGAGGCATATCGATATGAATGTGAAAGTATCGATGAAACCTGCTACCATTCTTTGTTTCCTCTGTGGCATTCGGAAGTTTTTCTTCATTTCACAACATTTCTTTTCTAACTTTGTCAGAAAAGATTTTAAGCCAATATTACAAAAGAAAAACATCTTTCCAACTATGTGTAAAAAAGAATAATATTCTCTATATCATCTAGCATAAATATGTATAATTGGTAAAAGTAATTATCTTTTGTACATAAAATATCAAACAATTATTGCTTTGAAATAATTTAATTCCTTGTAAATTATCGTAATTAGTTAAGCATCCATTATTTATGAATATTTAACTTTAAAAATAGCTTTATAAATTAAATAAAAGTATCTCTATAAGAGTAAATCGAAATATAAACAAATCGTTTTTTGAAAATTGCTCCCCTTTTCCCCGAATTCAAATCATGATTGGGAATTTCTGGTTTCTAATCTTGCTTTCAAGTATAATTTCTTACTTACAAAAATTATAAAAATAAGTATGTAGAATTCTATATTACTTATAATGCCTTATTTTCAATAAATAAAGTGAAATCTTGATTTCACTAGAAAATAGTCTTGTTAAAGATGAATAGTAAAATTCATTAAGTCAATATAAGCTGAAAATTGTAGCAAAAATTTGGAACATATATTGACTTCGTGAATAAATTTACAAATAGAAGATTGTATAATAAGTTATAGACTTATAAATTCTACTCTTTAAATAATATTCTTCTAAAATATAAACTTTAAATCATCATCGAAAATTTTTCAATATTTGATATATATTACATACTTATTTTGAACTTTATTATGATTTTGTAATCTCCATAGAAAAGACATTTTGAAAATAATATATTAAAGTGAATTTATTGTTCATTCAAGTTTCATTGTTCACTGGTTGATTACTGTAATTAACCAGTGAACAATGTATTTTCTGAACATATAAATGAGCTGCTTTAACACGTAATAGCTTATGAGTTAATTTAAGAGATAGAATTGATTAATACGAGATAAGCACATAGACAATTTTCAAAAATATCACAAATACAAATTTTTTTTAAAAAAAACTATTAATCAAATTATTTTCCTATGGATATCAATAATTTTCTACCATCGAGTGAAAGTTTGCAGACAATAGCTTCTGATAACCAATGCTAACTGTTGATTGTAACATAAATTTTTGCATGGACTTATAAGAAATATCATAATATCAATTGCTTAAAATTTTTCAAGAGTTGAAAGATACCTTGAAATTATTGGCATATCATTAACAAGATTAGGGCAGCAATGACCTGATTGGTTAAGGCTTTGTTATCATTATCGGTAAGTAGTGAGTTCATAAAGATGATTTATAACCAAAGATCCGTCGTGTTCACGAAAGGCTGCTGGGTCACGTTAAATAGATCATGGTCGCAATGTCTTCCAAGTAAAATGATCCCTCTAGGGATGGCAGGTCAAGTAGTAGAGGTTTTTTTGCCTTGATGCCTGCTTTTAAATTACGAAAACTGCCACTCGGTTGCTTCCATCTAATCGGCAAAATTCAACTGAGTGCTAGATACAAGAAAGTATGTTTATGCAACAACAAGACCATTATTAGGATCAGTTTATTCTCATTTTATCATCGGTTTGTAACGTCAAAATTTCATTAAAGAAGACACTTTTAAACTTTATTTGCGAATGTCATAGATAAGCTCATTTGCTTTAATTTGAATTAAAAATAACAGCTTTCGACCTGCTAAAAAGATTTTCGATATAAATATTTCATATCTTTTATAAGTAAAGATAATTTTCCAGAGTTTTATAGCTCATTTGATTTGTTTATTACTAATCTGTAAATCTGAACTTATTTTGAGAAGAAAAAGAAAAGAAAAGGAAAAAAAACATTTTAAACGAAATTTTTTTTAATGATGGGGTTCTGGGTGACTGGACCCGACGACCCCAACAAGGTTGAAAACTGCTACTTATTTTAGCGTTACTCAGTGGACACCTGTGAACTAAGTCACGGTGGTACATGTAGAATTGCCCACGTCACACCCCCACAAACCGTTTATATGGTGGGCCACATTCATCCATCATTTTAGAAGAAGAAAGGACAAAAATTTACAGAGAGAGAAAGGAAGCATATCTATGCCCAAATCGGGATTCGAATCCGAGACCTAAGGCCAAGGAGTCAGAAACGCTAACCGCGCAGCCATTGTTCGACTTCCTAACGAAAGTAATTCATAGTTATTTTTCTTAACGAAATAATGTATATAAAGAGCATTATTTTTGTAAATCGTAATTTTCTTCCAAAGTTAAATACATGCTTTCAATTACTTACATTACATTACTCTATACTAGTGGACCAAGCCCACCTGATGAACCAAATCAGGTGGGCTTGGTCCACTAGTATAGAATAAATAACAAAACTACATATGCAACGAAACTAATTTTTCCCAATCAGAGTTATAGAGCATATAATAATTAATGCTAAAATGATTTTCTCTCATATTAAATAAACGAAGTTAGGTTCACATTAAAATTAGTATTCACTAATTTTGATAAAATTCTTATAATAAATAATGCATAAACGTTAGGCATAAAATTAAAACAGATTAAGACAAGCCTAGGGATATTTAAATGTATGGGAAAATAATTTCCAAAAATATGTTCACGCGATTTGATTATTTTTTTCAGCATTTTATGAAGATAGCACTTTTCCAAAGAATTATAGTAAGAGGTAAAATGAAATATCCTCATTTTAACAATAACATCGTGCAACATAAGAAATAATAACACACAAAATTATTTAAACATTAAATATTTAAATAATTGTACATTTTCAAATCATCATTGAATATATACTCATTAAATGTAATTCGATATAAATCTCGAATTTATCTGAATAACTTTAAATTTTATAAAAATTTTGGACTTTTTACACACCTGTGTTAAATAATCAGTTTTATAATATAAAACCCACTGAAACAAATCTTTTCTTAACTGTGTCAATCAATCAGACACAAAATGAGGAAAATTCGTTTTTAAAGACATATATAGTACACTATCTAACCTAGTTTGCATAATTAATTCCACAAAATGAATATATTCATTATAAGAATTTAATTTTATAGTTAAAATAATTTTAAAAAACCAACAACCAACAAACAAAACTATTTTCCCCCTAAATTAATTAAATTTAATAAAATTCGAAAATGTTTTTGTTAAAACATTTTTTCTTTTTTTCTATTTTTTATTATAAAATTATTTAAAGGGTAATTTATTTATTTGGCATAAAATATTTATTATAACGAATAAAAAAAATCACCAAATTAATTTAACAATAAAGGCAAAATGATAATATTTCTACTAATATTTTCATTCTATTAAAATAACATAAAATTTATTTCTAATATTTATATTATATCATATTTTATGATGAACATTCGACAATCATAAAAAATGATATAATATAAAATTCATTTCAAAGAAAAATAGAGTTGTTATGCCATGAACATAAAAGTTGAAACTTTTTGCATGAAATTGCTCATATACTTTCAGAAAACAACTGAAAACATTTTGTTGAAATATCTGTTTATGATACTTTTGTTTCTGGAATATGGAAGAAAACGATAAAATTCAGTATTTTCACTGAGTGGCAGCACCGCATAAAGCAGACGATGATGTATTGGTTCCATTGTGCGGATTTTTGTCCCAACAGATAAAAACCAAATCCATCGAGTTGCATCTTTCGAAGTAGGGGTGGCGTGGGAGGGGCTTGCGTGAGGGGGCGCAAGGTCCTCAACATGGAGACAAATGATCTGCAAAATTGCGGATAACTGAGGATTTTGAATGTACACCCAGAGTGTTCTGCATTTGTAATAGTACAGTTGCGGATGCATTTGGCGTACTTCTACGATTGATGGTCTTTGCTCTTAAAGAGAAAATCTTAAGGAATGTAAAAACCAAAAGTGGGGGAATGAAAGGAGAAAACTAAGCTTCCTCCAGCAAAATGTTCTACAACATTTTTTTTTATCCATTTCTGAAATGGAAGAGTGCTTTATTTGAAATTTTCTTATGCGTTTGCAGAATGATCGATTCAAATTTTTAAAATGTATATCCAACATTTTCCCTTTAATTTTTTTCCCCTCCACAAAATATATATGTACATATATTTTCGAAGCGAGACCAGAAATTGAATAAAATGTATAGAGGGGAATTTAAAGATATTTCCAGTTGGTATATTGGGTAATGGTATTAAACACGAACGCCAAAGTACAAAGAATTTATTTAGCACCAAATGGAAACTTTTGATTCGTTGTTTTTCCATGAATCGTTCAATGTGATTAATAGCCTTTCTCAACCGCTTGAAATATTTTGTACATGGAGCTGATGCAAACTTAACGATGTGAGTATTTGTTAAGAATCATGAATACAAAACCTATCATTATTTTTTTTAAATATGGGTTTCCATTTTTCTCACGGTTTGCTATAAGATGGTTCTCACATAAAATTTTCTCTTGTAAAACGAAATTTTATTTTTTTACAAAATAACAAAATATAAATGATATATTTAAGTTTACGTGAAATATGACTGTAGAAAAATATCATATTCTGTGAGTTTTATTCTTTTATTTACTATCAATGTATTTTTGCGATATTATGTTCACATAAAACTAAATAAAAATGGCTACAAAATTTATTTCACTACATTTTAAATAGAAGATTTTAAAATATCGATATAATACTAAAATTAATATAAACTTGTTTTTCATTGTTAATTATTAATAATTTCTAAATGTTATGATTGATAAACTACACGATTCAAAAGAATTAATAAATCAAAATAATAATTTTTTTTTAAATGAAAGCCAATATTTTTAAGTTTTCAAATTTTCTCTTTAAACTTTTTTTTTAAATAGTGTAGAAAGTACCTGAAATTAAAGGAATTATCATTCAAGAAAAATTAAAATAATAAAGTCGATAGTGAATGAACTTATACTAGAAAATAGTTGTTATTATTTAAAAACTGAAATGTAGCTAAAATAAAATTTAGAAAATTCTTTAATAAAGATAATTAAAGTAGAATATCTAAATTTATCAATATATCAAAATACAGCATTTTAATCAATTTAATGGAGAACAAATATTTTTTTTTCTTTTAGGAAATATTTATCGTGTCTGTTATAAAAATAACTTTGTTTATTCTTTGAACAACAAACTAACCGGAAAAATATACTAGCAGTGAAATTTAATTTCAAACGAAGCAGATTCATAGAAAATAATTATACAAACCAAAACCAAATAAAAAGTAAAACAAATTTAATTAAATGCATATTTGTAAATAGATTATGAGCATTGTAAAAAATATTCTCTTGATATATGATGAAAAACATTCCATGCAAAGATTTTCTCCTTGTGTGTGTATATATATATACTTATATACTGATTATATGATATATGAAATTAAGATATAATTCTTAATAATTTCAGAAATGTAAGTAAATGCATTAAAATAATTTTTTCATTAGTTTAGGTTACTTGTAAATTTTATGTCTGCATTAAACAAATATTCTGAACAATCTATTTTTTGGTTTTTGAAATTTTGGAATCAAGGAGATGTAACTGCCATCTATTGGTAAAATTCAGAACAAACAGATTAGTAATTAATATTGAAAAAATTTAAATAATTTGAAAATTATTCTCTTAATTATTGTATATTATTATTAATATAATAATATATGTTTAAAAAACTTAATATTATTTTATGTAACAATTTATAAATATTATAAATTAATTGCAAGAATGTGAAATCTAACTATAAATTTTAAGGTAATTTCCTTTTAGCATTAATACATGATTTAATTTTGCAGCGGTTCTGTTATTGAGAAAACAAATATTCCTAAGTATAAACATTATCCTAAAATGAGCTATTGTTTTCAATATTAATTCATAGATATTTCATTCTTTTTCAGTCAGATCTATTTTTATTTCAGACATATATGAATACTTGTTCTGTTTCATCTTTGAAATAACTTACCAAAACAAAACTCATTACAGACATAAAATAAAAATCAGTATTACCTCATTAGTCAGTGTAATTCTTAAGTATTTCATGATTTATTTGAGCGCTTTTATTCAAGATGAATTGCTACCATCTTAAGATAAACAATCACAAATTTTACATTAACAAGTTGAAAGCTGCCTAGGAGAATAATACCATTTTTAAATGTATCAACGAAATTTTAACATTATATTATTCCTTTCCATATTATTTCTTTAGTTCTCGTGTAAATTTATAATAATAGAATTTAATATATTTATTAACAATCTGTATATAAATATGTGGATTAAGAGTTATATTTGAATGTGAATCGTTTATTAATTTATAACTTATATCAAGATATGAATCAATGAGACAAAATTTGAAAAGTGTTAGTTGGGAATTCAATAAATTACAATACCATTGTTTTTTCGTATTAGAATAATTTAAGAGATTTAGGCAAAGGAAAAATTAAGAAGTAAAATATAATTGTAATTTGATTAAGACTAAGATTATTATGACACAAATTTTCACTGTAAATTTAAAAGTTTAAATTTTTGTTAGAAATTACGTAAATTTATTAACAATTTTTCATTTTTATACAAGACTTAATTTATTATTAATTTAACAATTTTCAATAAAAAACTCACTAAATTTTTAATATTTATTAAGGAATAATATATTTATTTTAAAGTACATTTCATACTACAATTTTCTTCTTGTTTTTCAAATCAAGAAATAGGTTTTACTTAGAAATAAATTTGTAAGATGCTTATGTTAACTAAACAAATAACCTTTAAAAGAATTTCATGAAAAACACGAAAGAAAGAATTTTCCTTAACAAATATCAAATATATAAATAAAGCAAGTTCCTTCTATCGAAAATAAAAGGACATGTACTTTCTACCAAGAGATATCACGGCTTATCATAAATATCAGCCGATATATAAATCTAGCAATAAAATTTATTACCTACCATGCTTGCTTCTTTTTTTATTGAGAAATAAAAGAGGACAATACAAAAATATTATTTTTCTTTTGTATGAAATGTCAAGACCTTATGACAACATTTTTTATCAGTAAATATTTTTCACTGTAATGGTCTATTAAAAATTTTCTTTGGCCTCTTAGTGACCTTTATTTATCACAAAAGTTTATCACCAAAATTAAAAAATACCTGCTTTTTAAATATAAGATGAATGTTTCCAGATGTAAATAAGAAACTTTGTAGTGCAAAATTTTAAATTAAAGATGCAAAATCATTTTTTTTTATGTGATTTATATTAAAATATTTTCTTTAATTTAATAAATTTATGTACATGTTATTAAAATTAAGAAGAGTTATTTACATATTATTAAAATTAAGAGGAGTTATTTACATGTTTTTGAAAGACACTCTAAAAATTTATAAAATATGTCTAGGTAATTTTAGATTAAAATATATTCACATGTATATTGTGAATTCACTTTATTTTAAATTTATATCGCTATTCTTTCGATTAATATAACTTAGTTGCATTTTTATAGTACAAAAAGCATATTTGGGATATCTATTACTATACTAGGTATTATATAAATACCATGTATAGTAATAGATATAGTATGTACATCAATTATCATAAGTAATCGTCGGGCCATGGTAGTCTGGTTAGTTAGGGCATCGTCCTTCTTATCAGAAGGCAGTAAGTTCGAATCCCGGCTTATCCGGAGATCCGTTATGTTCACTAAAGATGACTGGGACACGTAAAATATGTGGGGGTAGCAATGTCTTCCATGTTCCCATTCCATGGACCTAGAATGCATCATGGGAGACCTAGAATGCAGTCCCATCCTTGGAGCCATGAGTCGTACTTCCTCCCTCGTGGATGGGGTCTCTGTTCAACGGAAGACGCTCTTTCTGACCTCATTTGCCCAGTCCCCGACGGGAGTGGGCTTGGCTTCGTCAAGTATCATTGGTAACAGCAACTACATAAGTAATTGTCAACTGCAAAGTTAGTAATATTTGAAGTGAATGATCCGAAGCGCTATTACAATAGTCGTTTTTAAACGCAATGTTAAATGTAGTTGAACAATGAGAAATCAACAATATGTTCCTGTATGATAATATATGAAAGAGAGTACTTGGGAGTTTTCAGAATTTTTGTTTACAACATATGCTATTTTTGAATTGTTGACTGTCAATGAAAAAAATGTTCCAAAATTTGAAGAATTATAGAGTATATAAAAGCCTTTTAACAGATATCAGTTGTTTCAGTATTCACCAAGTAATGAAGTGCTTTAGATACATCGCTACTTATAATTTATAAGGGCAGTTATGGTCTTGGAAGCACAAGTAATTATTGCTTTTATGCTATAATGACAATAAAATAGTGCCTGTAAATTAACATATACAATAATAATTACAACCACACTTTAAATAAAAGCATATTTGCTGGTAAAAATGACGGAAGCAAAAATAGAATATTTTTAGTTCATGAATTTGCAATTCGTAATTAAAAAAAAGTTGCCTCGAATTCTATTTAGAAAATATTTATAATACACATTCCTGTGAAATCACAATTTGCATTAAAGTTTTCAACATCTTCTATTCTAGCATATTATGCAATTATAAAATGAAAAAATGAATGAAAATATGATTTAATGATTTAGAAAAACTAATATTTTTTCTACCATTGTAACATCATTATTAGCATTTGTTTATTTTTCCATCATAAAAAGAATTGAAAGATTCATTGAAAGTTAAAAGATTAATCATATAGAGGAAAGAACATTTTATTTTCAAAATTGTAAAACTATTATCATACACTTATTTTTCAATTCTAAAAAAAATGAATGATTGATGGAAAAATAAAAGATTGATGATTTAAAAATCACATTGTATTTCCATGGACACATCATTATTAGTTATATTCTTATTTTCCTGCAACAAAAATGAAATAAAAGATTGATAAAAATATACTGTCAATTTATCAGGAGAATATTTTTCCAATTTCAACATCATTAATGCAACAAGAGTTGCCTTATAAAATTAAAATCAAAAATGATTAAGGATTTTAAATTTAAGAAAACAAAATTGCATTTTTCAAAAATGTTTTCAAGCTTCCCGCATGAATTTTATTTCATTTTTATGGCATAAGATTTCAGTATCAATAATATTCAAATTAAATAGAATGGAAAAACTAAAATTTAGCTCAAAACAGAATTGAAAAAGAAAACTAAAAGTATCAATTGTTTTATTATAAAAATGAAAAAATAAACTATTGATAAATGCTTGTAAATGTATATAAATAAAATTAAAAAGATGTGAAACATATTTTAAGTTGTATTTTTTTACTAAATTAAAACACATAATATGAAATAATCAATAGATTTTTAAAAAAATATAATTTTTATATACTTTTTAGACAATTATAATTTTAATTTTTTATTAACCATGAAAATAAAAAATTATTAAATAATGATGTAAAAGGCACAAAAATAGATATGAATATTTTTTTTAATTTCTTTAATGCATTCTACTGGTAGGAAAATTATAGTAATTAAAATATTTATTGTTGTAATAAAATTTTGATATATTTTTTAGAAACTTCACATAAATTTAAATTCTTGAATAAAATATTTAATGTATTAGAGGCATCTATATTTATTGATAATTAATTAATTGAAAATTTAATACATTTGTGATGAAACATAATGAAAATAATTATTTTATGTAATTGTGAAAAGATTTGGCTTTAATTTCCCACATTATGGTCAGATTTTGAATCCTTAAATAGGAAATAATAATATATCTGAAAAGTATGTAATAAATAATAATGCGAAAAAGCTTTACTAAAACCATCCACAGCTGCTTGGAGATTCGAATCCATGGTCTCATGAACTGAACACTAGTGAGTAAGAGGGGTCTATATACTATAATCTGGCAATTATCTAAAAGGATGAATGGACTTTTTATGTACTTTGAGTAATTTTAATACAACGTTTTTCAGTATATAAATCTTGAGTTTTATGACTATGAACTTTAATATTTTACAAAAAATTTTACTTTTTAAAACTTTATACGAATAACGAATTTTGCTAAATAAATATTGGCTGTAAGACTTCATATTGAAACTTTTTTTTATTAGATTGATCACTTTTTAATTCAGATCATACAAAATATCTAAGTACGATCATTCCTATACTGTAACAATTTAAATTACTAATATAGAGAATTATAAAATTAATGGTGTAGAAAAATATAAAAAAATAGTTTAAATATATTTCATTATAAATACCCCCTAAATACTCCATTATGCTACTTTTTCCTCTATGCACATTAAGTTTTATAATATGCAAATACAATTATAATTTACGAAGAAAATTTAATTACATTTTTCTTTCCTTATTTCACTAGAAACTAACATTTTATGCATTATTTATCAGAGAACACTATTTAAACCCTCTCACACAAAAGTTCGTAAAATAAACTAAATTTTCTATATATATTTTTATACCGCACAATATTTTCATAAACTGCAATATTATATTTAATTTATTTTACACTTCATACTATACATAAAAATATTTTTGATAGTTTTCAAAATTAAAACATAGTTTGGAGGATGGATTAAGATTAAATGGGCTCAAAATATCAAATAATTGTAATTGATTACATATTTCTCGTAATATATACTTTAATCTTTGATGATCAGTGTAATCACACATAATCTGTTATTAATTTCATTTTGTCCCACTACCCATAATTCAAAATAAACAAATTTCAAAAGCCATAACCGTAATCGTCAATTCCAAAATCGGAATCAAAATAAATGAAAGAAGAATTGATTATTCCTATTTTCGTTGGATTCCCATTTTCGCTCGTTAATTTTTACTTTATCAGAAACGGCAACTTCCCAAATAGTTTCTAGTCAAGCACTTAAATATATTTAAATGAAAATGGATAGATTGTTTCTATGTATAAATATAACAGATGTGAATGTGTTACTTATGATTTGCTTAAGACATAACAAAAATGAGAATACAAGTGTGAGTTAATTTTAATTTCAAAGTTTGAAAATATAATATTAATGCAATGAAATAAATCCACCCATCGGAAATGTTAATAAAGAAGTTAAAACTAAACGAATTCTTTTAAGCGATAAGCAACTTTTTGATTAATTTTAATTAACATGGTTTTTCGTATCTATGCAAGAATATCAACCAAATTTTAATTTTTAGTGATGGCAATACTTCCACTCCCACAAAAACCAGATTAGCACATAAATATTGCAAAAATTAACCCTTTATCAAATTAAGTAAATAAACATAAAAATTATTTAAATTTTTAAAAAAGTTTATTTTTAATAATAAAATGAAATAGATAATTAATTGGAGGAAAAAACGTTAGTTAATTATATTTTTCCCTCCAGTTACTATTTATATTCGTAATAATAATCTAATATTTAAATTATTATAACTAGATGTATTTTTACAGCATATATTTCTGCACTCATAATTAAGAAACTTTTGTCAGAATGAATCCTAAAATATTTTAATTATAATATAAATTATTCATTAATCAAATTCGTGATGGTTTTTAATTTCAATGTTAATAAATACAATAAATGGTAACCAATTAAATAGTAGTGTAATAGATGCGATTTGGTTATCACTATAGTTTCTTTTTTACACTATGCCTAATTTAATTGGGAGGTATAGTTTGAACTATTACAAAAATCTGCGCTTGAATTGGGAATCGATCCCGCGAACAGCTGAACTGAAAGCCAAGGACTAGTCAGTCAGCTAATAACTAAATATTCTGTTTACTTTAAATATATATTATTTAAAATATGATAGAGTTGACAACAATGTATTTACTGATTAGCAAGACACTTTAAAATAACTTTATAAGAATTATAAACACAAATTTTGTTAAACTCAAATTTTAATGTAATTTAATGAATATATAATAAATAAATTTAATGTAATTTAATGAATGAGGGATGTTAATTGTCATTATTTCATAAATAATTAGAAAAATCAAAGAATTTTATGTGTAGAAAATTTTAAATTTATTTTAAATTTTGAAATTACTGTAAGTTTTCTTAGTTTTACAATAAGATGAAATTGCTTGCCTAAGTTTTAAGAATTTGGAAACCTATAAAATCCTCATTTCAATCAATAAGCAATTATTCAGCTCAAGCACAAGTAAAATAGATCGGAAAGAATATAAAAATGAAAAAAGCTAAATATAAAAATGAAAATAAGAATAAGACACGCCAAAGAATAGAAGATTAAATCTCAAATTCACTGAAATTTCTCTTTAGCCCAGATTTTGGGATGAAACAAAGTTTTTTTTTTTTCTTAACATAAGATCTTTCCTAAAGTAAAAGCTTAAAGAAGAAAACTATCTAGAAGCACGTTAAAAAAAGATAGGGTAAAATATAGACAGAAAACTAGTAGAACTTCTCAAAATTGGCGAAACTTTCTTTTTCTTTCGAAGCCAAGTGAACTCTCAAAAATGTATTCTTTCTTCAATGAAATCAGTATAATCTCTTGCTAACCAGGGTTTGTGGAAGCGGGTAGATATGGGTAGAGAGTAGCTAGGGGGGAAGGGTAAAAGAGATAGAGACCAAGCCACCAAGTCCCCGGCAACTAAACACAATAATAAAATGAAATTCTTTTCAATAATAAATGAAAGAAACGTAAATAAAGTTTTATCCTTAAAAAAGCAAGTTTTGCAAGGAGCAGATACCAAGTGGAGTGAGACGCCTATATCTATATAACTATCTCTCTTCTCTATATACATAGACTCCTCTTCCCTCCGTTATCCTCTGCATGCACTTAGAGCCTGACAGTGATTGATGCACCATTCGCTGGGATTGGGTCAAGAGCCACGCCTCACTGTGACGTCACTGGGAAACGGCGCCAAAACCCTTTTCTCTTTTCCCCAAAGCGAAAAGCTTTCTCTCTCTCTCTCGTTCAGAGCTACGGGGGGCAGTGAAGAGCCTTACATTCTTACTCGACTTTTGTCAAGGGTGTTTGGCAGTACTTTAAGTGTTGAATGGACGTATGAAAAATAGGACACTGCTAGGGAATTTCTTGAGATTCGCTCAAAAGCAGTTTAGATGTTTCAATGGAATTGCTTGATTTTAGAATAATGGAATGGCAACACTGCAAGAGTGTATTTCTCTAATGAAAATTAGCGAGAAAAGTATTTCTATAATATATTAAGTGAACTATAAATTATAATTAATTCAATGAATCAAACATAAAAACAATAAAGATCATTATTGATTAATAATAATAAAATAATATTATTATTATAAAATTTAAAACATAATATTAATGTTTCATGAAAATAAATAATTTCAACTGAATATCACAAAAATCTTAAATGCATTATATTCATTGTATTTAAGTAAATTTTCAAAAATTCTTACTAACTCTTGATTTATAGTAAAATTATTCACCAATTTTTTAGTATCTATTTTAATAGTAATTTTTCTTTAATAAACTATCAACAATTTTATCCAAACCTTGTAATATAGTTCATTTATTATATGTCTGAAGTATATATACATTTAGTGTGAAAATTTTATGAACAATTTGATTAAAAGTGAAAAAATATAATTTTTCAAAATTAGAAAAATAATTTTAGTAAGAAAATTTAAATGCAGCTTCATTTGATTAAAATACAACGAAATTTCTTAATTTCTAATTATTCATTCATTTGTTAAATAAATGAAATAAAGAAAATAAAATAAAGACAAATATAATCCATATTTCTTAGTTTCTTAAAGATATTTCTGTAGGTTAAGAAATAATCAATCATTTAATTCAGAAGAAAAATTAATTGTCGCTGTTGATAAAACTAAAAATTATTTATTTCAGTGATAAAAGATTAATTTTAAACATAAAATATTACAGAAGCTTATAAATATTACTTATAAATGCACAATTTTCCAGCAAGTAGTTTCATTCAATAATGCTTATTGAAGATATAACTGATAAACAATTAATAAATTATAAACAAAAATTAAAATGAATGTAATAAGTAAAACAGTATATGGTATATATTTCTTTATACTATTTATGGTAGATGATATAATTAAATTTACACATAAATGCATAAATAAATCTAATAATAAAAGACTTAGAAACAAACCACACAAGCACAATTTGAAATTTCATCACCACGTATAAAATATATAAATAGTTAGCATTTATAATTATTTTTTTATTATCCAAAATTTAAAAATTAACTTCTATTTTATTGATGCTATTATGTAAACTTATGTACGAATTAACAACAATAAAGTTCAAAATCTGAAAGTTTTTAAACTAAATAAAATGAATATTTTTATGTTTTGCTGTAAAAAAAAAATTGAAAATATTATATATTCACGAAAATATAAATTATTAGCGATTTTTGCGATTATATTTTCTCCAAATTCATGCGGTTTAGTATCACTAAAATACAAAATAATAATATAATAATTATATTAGAGTTAATTCTATATTTTTAAGTACAAAATAAAAATATTATTATTATATTCTAGTTAATTATATATAAAGATATTTTTTCCCCTTAGTATTTTGATAAAATCGTCATTTAATTTTTTATTGGTTTCCACCTATCTTTTCTTCAAACCTGTATGTTAGTTTTCCGGCTTATGGTGTGTATACAAAGTGAAACCAGTTTTACAGAATCAGCATCTTATTCTTTCTTATATGATATTGATTAAATTTTTCATTTGAATTTTACAGCCTTATATTTAAAATATATATATATCATATATATATCTATGATGACATCAAAACAAGTATTAACTATCAAATGTAAGAGATATAACTAGAAAATTCAATTGAATTAAACTATTCCAATTTTAAATTTTTACAGTTTAAAGTTATAATTTTATAATTTTCAAAATTGCTCAAAATATACGAATTCATTTTGTATACATTATTATATACTTTGAAGTTTATTAATTTTATTTTACTTTCCATTTTACAATTTAAAATTCTTTTTCACAATTTTTCTAAGAATCTGAATTTTTAACCATTACTTCCAATGATATTTATCTAAACATTTAAAAATAAATATTCGACATATTTGATAATTTTTACTATGATAATTTGTTTAAGAATGAATTTGACTTTTTAAATTGTTTTAAATATAACTATTTATATATTTCGTTATTAGTTTTGAATAATACTATTTTTTTTTTCAATTTTTCCTTCTTTGATTTTTATTTGTTGTATATTTTAATTCATGGAAACATCGTATTTAAAAATTTTATGCATGATAAAATTAATATTTATTAACAATTTTTAATAATTATTAACAATTTTATGACAATAATTATTCGTTTCTACAATTTATAATATTTACACACATATTATTTATTATATTCATACTTATCTATTTGCGCTATAATTTATTTGAAATGATGAATTTGTTTAAGAAGAGGGTTTATTAAATTTGAAAATGTTATGTTTGTCATGATTC
The DNA here is from genome assembly GCA_026290005.1 of Latrodectus geometricus. Taxonomy (NCBI): domain Eukaryota; kingdom Metazoa; phylum Arthropoda; class Arachnida; order Araneae; family Theridiidae; genus Latrodectus; species Latrodectus geometricus. Next base: position 20,948 of record JAPDSC010003205.1, read on the forward strand.
ATTTGAAATATTATCAAATATTAATGCGTTTAGTCTCCTTTATAAAATATACTTGATAATTTTATTTTGATAACTCATGAAGATTAAAATTTGCTTTATATTATATTATAATATATTATATTATTGTCCTACTTGTTATACTATATTCATTTTTCAAATTTTATTTATAAATGAAAAGTGCATTTATTTGTTTACTGCAGCATATCATTATGTTTTTAAGCCTTTTGTAATCAAAACTAAAAAGTGTTCATAATAATATAAATCATTTTAAGTAGTGAACTATATTTCATAGTTATTAATGTGCTATATGAATGCAGAACACAGAAAAGAAAAATGAGCCTAGTTGAATATGTTAAGAACTAGTTTATTCAACTTGTAGAAAAATACAATTAAAATGTTCGGATGATAAAATTGAGCAATTAGGATATAAATTAAATACTTATATATTTAAAAAATGTCATGGAATCTTTGTTGTCCGTAAAGTGCCTTAATATTAAATATATATATATATATATATATATATATATATATATATATATGTATGTATGTATGTATGTCAGTTTAAAGTTAGCATATACATACAATGAATGGTAAAAAAATGGCCTTTAAATTTTTTGCCAGTTAATTTCTTTATAAAAGTTATTTCAATTTTTTTGATTTATGAATATTCAATTGATAATTAATATTCATTTTTGATAGTTTTCTTTTATTAATGAGTTATCTTAAATTTTATTTGGCATTTGAAATCAATCTATAATTTCTGTATTTTTACATTGATTATAAATTTATTCAATTGAATTTAACAACTCAATTTTGTTTCAGAAATTTTAATTTTTCAATTTTTTTTCTCTAGAAGGAAATTCTTTGAAAATTTCTTAACTTCCATAAAGAAACTAACTTCAACAAGTTCGAAGTTCAATTAAATACCTATGAATAAAAATGCCTAGTTATCATTAATAAAATTGTTTTACGTCTTGTTAAGGTAATAGCTTTATATTTATATTAGATTTTTTGGAAAAATAAATGGTAGTAGAATAAATAAAAAATATCTTTTAAACAATATCAATTGGATTCATAAATGAGAGAACTCAACTACTGAATTTAATTGTTACTTTTAGCTATTTATTTTATTCATAAATTTTGAAATTTAGTTATTATTTTAAATCAAACTTCTAATTTTAAATTAAACTTCTAATCAAAACTTTTAATTTTAAATAATAAAAAAAAAGAAAACTTGGCGAATTATAGCCAATTTAAGCGATAAACTCCGATTCGATGGTAACCCACCGTCTCTTTTCCTAACATTGTGAACAAAACAGGGGCCTTAAGTTTCAAGCGCTTCGTTAGCCTCACAATTTTTGAGTCCTTATCTCCAGCAACGAACTTTCCAGAACGAAGGCATATAGAGAAGGACCCCTTCCCACCCCTCTTTTCCGCTAATCTTTCCCCACTAATTAAAGGAGAAGAGATTCTCCTTTTCCCATAACTCCGGGAATAAAATGTTATAATAAAACTTTTGATCGAAAAGTTTTATGATGGATCTGAACTCCTCCATTATGTGAAGGGAAGAATTGGAAAGGAGGGGGAAAATAATAATGAGAACAACTGGAGGAGGAGAGGGGGAAGGGGTGGTCGAAAGCGGGATTTTCGATTTTTAATAAGTCAAGCGAAGCAGGAAGAAATTTCGGGGGGCTCTCTCCAAAAAGGACATGGTAGTTAATTGTTGAGCTTTGTAATTAGGAACTCATTTTTAGTTATCACGGCCCAGAAAACGTGCTTTCCTACAAGCTTGAGATAGAGTGCATAACTCTGATTATAACCCGGTTTATTCCGGATTAAAATATCTTGAGGGTATTATCTCTGTGCTTACGTCTGCAATCGTTCCTTCGAGAAAAATTAGGGAAAAATAAGCGAGAGTGCAAGAAATTGATCCGGACTTTCTCAAAATTTCAAAAATATGTAAAGAGGAAAAGTTAAAACCCTTAAATTTTGAAAGTGTTAATGAATGGTTTATGCAATAAAAATTAAAGTAAGGAGAAAGTTTATCAAATAGTGCATAATGATGTCACGGCTTACTAGTTTCACTACAAAAAAGTTTGCTTAAATTTGCACAGGTGTAATGACACATAAAAGCAAATATAAAATTTATAAAAGATTTATATGAATATAATACTTTAAATATAGAAGATTATTAATTATGAAAGTGTAAATAATAATTAAGATTCCTCTGGAACTGACTTCGATAATCAGATTTAGATATGTATTATTATTTTATTTTACTTAATTTATTATTGGTTTTACTTAGTTTATCATTACACAATTATAGAATTTTATATTTATAGAATTGAGGATAGTAGCTTAATGAATCATTGTAAACAGGAAGTGGCCACAATATTCTTCAGAATGAGAATTTGGCTTACGGAATATCAGTAAAATTTATAAATTTAGAAATGCGTTAAAATTTCATATACCTAAGTAAATATGTAATTATTTACTCAAGAAAATCGTTTCTGGCATTTTGCGTAGTTTTTCTCTGCATAGCTTTACAGTTTTCCAATCGAAATCATTTATTTTCAGGGTAATTTATCATATCAAACTACTCAAAAGGCACGGCCAATCATTGTTCGAAACAGACCAACACCGTTATCAGTAAAACATGATGAAAGGAACAACATTTCTGATGTCTGCCGTGGCATTGATAGATTACCCTTTGGTATCGAAACTGGAATTACAAATGTAATTACACCATAGCAACATATCGGCGAACTTTCGCATAAGACATCTAACAACAACCTGGCTTCAAACCTTTTGACACCGATTCCCAAGGAACTTCGAACACATCCACAAACCACACAGTTCCCGATCTAATCACAGTGTCCCACCCTTTGCCGAAGCCCCCCTGTAACCCTTTTCTAATTTCTGCATGAACTGCCGGCTCGCCAAGACCAACAAAGGGCGTTTCCTCGCGTTTGAAGCTTTTAAATCACTCCCGCTTTCTTGGCACAAATGCTTCAAGGAACGGAATGGTCACCGTCGGGAACTTTTCGAACCGAAAACAGCGTTGGGGCGTCATCGGGCCAGCATCGGAAATCTCCTGACGTTGAGTATGATTGATGATAGAATTATAGCGTAGATCTTATCTTTGGGATATCTCGTGTTAGCTAATGGGTCCAGTCCTATCCTATTTACGTATATATGCTCATTCGACTAGATGGAAATAAAAGAGAGTTGAGTTTAGTTGTCCTCCACTGCCCTTTCTTCTCACGGGGTGGATATCATTACGTAATTCTGAGATCTATTTTTTTTCTCTCGATGGTAATCTTATTCATACTTTGATCAAGATCTTGAGAAGGATGGACTCCAAATGTATCTTCCTTATTGGAATCTGTCATTTCTTTCAATTGAGTTATTACTTGAATATCGTATGGTTGATAGCAAGACACTGGGGGAAGAAAATGATTGATAACTCGCACCATTCCGCATTCTTTTATCTTTTAATTTGAGGAATAATTTCAGTAAATTATAAGAAACGTACTCACTTTTAATACCTACTGTGATTTATTGAATCGAAATATTGGCATAATTACTTACTAGAGCAAATAATCACTCAATACATAATGACCTCTGCACTATTTTAGATTATCATTTTTTAGTTCGCAGATATTTTTAGCAAATTAACAGATTTTTTTCACTTTTAACGACTACTCTACGATTTATTAAATTAAAATAGCCAAATAATTACAATAGTCAAAGTATTAAATATTCTTCACTATCCTGTTATACAGTTTTGATGAATCGTTAATATATAAAACATAAATCAATATTTATGAATGAGTAATTTTTATTGATTAATTATTCATTTACTAAGATTTATTTGAATGAAAGGATTTTGACATGGGTGCAAGTAGAAAAGATCAGAAAGATATGATACATAAGAATTTTACGTTTTTGAAAGAGAATAATATCAAATGCTTTTCAAAGTTTTTAATTATTGATTGATAATTTACTACTACAACTACTCAATAAATAATTAAAAAAATCTTTGATATTATTCTCTTTAAGAAATCATGTAAAATTCTTATTATCATGTCTTTTTACTTGTATGTCAAAATCTTTGTCTTACCATATGTCAAAATCTTTTGATTCAAATAAATCTTAGTTAATATATAATTAATTAATAATCGTTTATTTATAAGTATAACAGTGAATTCTTGAGATAGGAATCTCAAATAGTTTTTTGAATGAATCAGTAATATCGATTCACCAATAAAAATCCATGCATTTTTCAATGGTGTAAAAAACAATTTGAGGTTATGTAAATGTATAATATTAATGAATATAGCCCCTTAATTTCATGTATTCGCAGTTTTGTTAAAGCAATCATTTCCAAAACATCCCCTTTATTCCTAGTCATGCTGGTAAAACCTTCAGCGCAACGATGGTTGAGTTGTTGGTTACAAATAAACCATAGCATGGTTTGGTTTAAACCTCCCCTTTTTTATCTCTAACTAATACAACAAATAGTTAGAAAACTATAGATATAATGAACAGATAAAATTTAATTTCATATTTTACAAATTAACAGTTAGGTACGAAATTTATTTTATGTACAAAATTGCATAAAGTGCATAAACGGATAATAATTAAGATTTTATATTTCATCAAGACAAAATGTTACAAAATTAGAGATATATCAATAAAAATTTAATTCATCCTATTATAATTTCTCATAATTAACAAAATGACATTTAAAACTACACGAATGGGAAAAGAAAATTATCCATGGATATGACAACAGTGTAAAAATATATCAAACATTCGATAAATAAATGCCCTAGCTCTGTTTATATTTTCATTATTATACGAATTATTAATTATAATTTAAAGTTAGTCATTTTATAGATGCTATATATAGTTTAAATATACGCATATATCATACATATAGTTTATCGAATTTTTCTTTAGTAATTATAATATAGTTTATACATTTCTTCTATACATAAAATAAATTTCACATAAATATGTATAATAATAAATAAAAGGGATTTAACTTTCCACGATATTCAGAGATTATGAAAAATATATCTGTCAGGAAACTTAGGTTATTATGAATTATATTTTGCTATTTATAATAATTGAACATGGAAAATTAAAAAATTATCGTCTTTATGAATAGTCTCAATACAAATACATTAAAATTATTATGGTATAAAAATATTTTTTCCCATACTTAATATTATTTACAAAATTTTTAAAAAAATAGTATTTCAAAAACTGATATAAGATTTGAAAATAAGTACAGAGTTTACACCCAAAATAGTAATTTTTTTTTATTCAAATGTATTAACTTTTGATTTCAATAATTAAAGGAATAAGGTTGAAGTTTGAAAAAGAAACAAACAAGAGAAAAAAAGAATGAAAATTCAGAAATATATTATTTCTTATATTGACGTCACCAAGCGTTCAAAAACAAAGAACTAAAACCAAAATTAAATAGAAATACCTAGAATTTAAAGTCCATATTTGATATCGCATCAATTTTTTGCTTTTAAAAATTATATTGTTTTGGGATTAATTATAAAATTAACTTAAAATTAATCACAAAGCAAATAAATCTCAATTATATGAAATTAATCTTTTTCATAATTGTTATCGATAAATCTAACTGAACTTTTTTACTTGAAAATAAATGAATAATGTATTTTTAGACCAAAAAAATTATTACGATAAACTGATTTAATTAAATTCTCAGTTTAACGTTTTTTATTTAACATGAAGGAATGTTTCTAAAAAGAAGATGATATTTTTGACATTATCAATATTTTAAATATGTAAATTTTTCCCAAAAAGAAATTATTAAAACCCTTATTCTAAAAGTAAGGTAATAAAGAAAAAAATCAAAATAAAATTTTTATATATTAAATAATAATTTGAGTAAGTAACAAAAATTGAACTTAATGTTCTCAACTGGAAAAATATTTTAGAAAAAATTTCAATTTAATTTGCATCTCAGATAAAACAAGATAAAGTATTTAAAGTTAAAAAAATAATAATACAGTTCACAAAAATGAAAGAATTCCAACGAAACGTTTATTCTTTTATCTGCTTAATATATCTATCTACCTTTGTGATTTTGGATTTTTTTTAATAAATAAATGGAAGAAAAATCGTCTTTTTATCGTAAATCATACAGAAAATAAAAATTTTGCTCTTCATTATGTGAAAGTAAGCGTCGAAAATCTCAAAATCCTTAAGGATACTAGTTAATTTGATTTTATAACTTCCAAAAAATCTCTTCTTGTTTCTTTTATCTGTTAACGTAGATAAAGAGTTTCAGCGGAATTCAAAAAATACCTAATGAACAACAGAAACAACTGTTGAAGCCAGCAAAAATAAAAATTTTCCCCCAATCTGTAAAAAGAAATAAAAAAAATAATGTTAATATATGCCACTGCTCTAGTGTTATCGGAATTTTGCAGGCACCACGCTAAATACAGATTGGATCATAATCTGGGAAAAGGGAAAAAAAGGGAAAAAGTCATTCTGTGTCATAAAATTGGGGATAAATCAGGGAATTCTTTTTAAGAGTTAATTTGGATAGAAGAAATCTCGTAAATAGAGAGTAAAGATTATATTCAGTAATGCAGATATATTTTTCGTGATTTTATTAGTTAAGCCGGATACATTTATTTAATGTCGAATATGTCATTTTTTTCTAGAAAAAAAGCCTTCTGTTTTACATTTGCTATGTGGTAAAATTAAATGATGAACTCTTAAAGTGAAAAATGTGTTATTGATGATTAAAGTAAATTTTGTCGGATAGATAAATTTACGCTAAAATTTTTTTCTATGAATCCTAAAAGTAAATTTAATAAAATCTCGATAGAAAGAAATCTCCTTAGTTTAACAAATATCTGAATAAAAATATTTCTCATATTCAACACAAACAGTAACATCTAATCAGCTTTACGGAATCGAGCTAATATAGTGGAATTTAAGAGCTGAAATATTTAATCTCGTTAAAATATTAAAATACCTTAAGCCTTCAGAATATTTATGAATATAATTCAGAATATATAAAACGTTTTACGGCACATTTATTGCATGAATATTTCATTATATAGCTGAAAAAAATAAATGATTTGGTTAGGCTTATAACTATATAAACATTTTTCTCAAGAGTTTCATTTTGGAAAAACCTATGGTATAAACATTCAAATTACTAATAATGAAATATCATTTTTAAATTTACTCTGGATATAACAACAATTTTTTTAAGTTATTCTTTTTAAAGCCTTCTATACTCTTCCCAAAAAATGAAAGAATTTTGTCTAATGTTCTTTAAAACTTTGATCATTAAAGTAAGGGACAACAATCATCAAAGAAACAAATGAATCCAAAAGTATATTACATTTGAAGGATTCTAACAGCCTCCTTTTTACCATGCGTAAAATGTTTTTTGTTTGATTTTTACACTAAAGACAATGCCAGCAATTTCCTTTTTTTCATGTACCGCCATTCTAAAACGTATATTTTCAGAAGATATCTTTTTAAACGTTCATCATTTTCTCGCACATTTTTAATTATTTTTTCTTCGTGTACACAATATAGTTCTTCACACCAATGACAAATACACTGATGACCACCGTAAATGCAACACCCTGAAGGATACATTCTGTCGTCAACATCTTTCTTTCATCGTCAATGGTGCCATGTAAAAAGGATGTGGACGGCAAAATGGAATTAAATTGTCTTTCCTAATGAGTCCCTCTTCTGTCTGCAACACCATGATGGTCGCACTCGAGTCTGAAGACACCATGAAGAGAGGACGCTGAACATCTGCGTTATGCTCCGCCACACTGGTCTTGGACCGGGTATGATGGTATGGGGTATCACTCTCGCTCTGCTCAACTACGCATTGCCGGTTCTTCTAACTGACAGTGCTCCGAGATGTTGGAGCCATTTGTCCTTCCTTACCTTCAGCACTTGCCCATAGTTATATTTTGGCAGGATAATGCATGACCACACGTGAAACGCATTGTCCAAGGATTCTTCGTCAATCACCATATTGCATTGCATCCCTCGTCGGGTCACTCTCCGGATCTTTAACTTTCAGAAAACATGTGATCCATGGTTGTTAGACGATTGACCCAGGTTATATCCTAAGCTGCCACATCAGATCAACGTTGGCATAGTACGGAAGCTGCTTGGTCTGCTATACCCCAAGAGCACATCCAAAGTCTCTTTGAATCAATATCGATGCGTGTGGCATTGGTGATCTCCAATAATGGCGACTACTCTTGCAACTGATTTCGTTGGGAACCACACTTCAAGGAAATCTATAAATTTAATCACTTGATACTTGGTCAACATGTTATCTACAAAATAAATTTTGTTGTAATATCTCCTGTGTTTCTTGGTGTTGCAATTTGGGTGGCCAATAGTGTAAAGCTGCTGAAAGCTTCTCCAATTAACAATTCCCTCCAAACCAATATCTAACCCAAATTTTAAGTATTTGCTTCATATTCGAATATTGCTTCAAGAAATACTATCTTCAGCCACATTAATTTTTCTTTATTGTAAAAGCTCATACTATTGGTAATAAAAGATTACATTTACGCGATCAGTTATTTTCACCATTAGACGGACAGTTTAGCGAGTATGTTTTTGTAACTAAGCACTGTCTATAACACAACTTTAAAAAAGCCATAAAATGGTGTAGTTATTACAGACTTTTGTTATTAACTTCATGTTATATTGTGTTATCAGTTTTTCACGTTATTAATTTTCTTGTTGTTATTTTGTGATTTGAATGAATTACATACCATAACAGACTAAGCTTTACGTCAAAAGTTCAATGTGATTTAGTGATAGTTCCTAACTTTCGGATTTAAAATTTTCCGGTTTGGTTCCACCTGATGTTGAATAATGGAAAATGGATGCTTCATTTGTGTTCTTTTTGCATATTCACTTGTCTGTGCTTGATCATTTTCCAAATTTCCATCTTTCCTTCATGAGAATTTGGTTCACTATTCATAAAAAAATTCTTTTTGGTGACCAAAAACCAACGGATATTATATCTACCGTAAAAATAGTGCCACCAATATATCTGTTATCACAGAAACAAGACGAGTTTATTTTTGACAAAAAGAGCCAAAAGAAAGGCACAATCCTTGGCTGTTTGAATATTTTAAAAATAACAGAGATACTAATTCCTAAATGTCGTCATTTCTAACACCGTTAATTCCCGTTTAAAAATGACAGCAATCGTAACGTTCCATTAGTAACCGCCACTAACTAGAATACTTGGCTGAAGCTATTACTGTGGTAGGCTGACCGTATAACAACTTAAAAAGCTTTCAGCAGTTAGGCTATCTAACCTGCTAAAAATATACATAAATATCACTAAACAATATTCGATCAATTTACTAAATGACCATGGAGAATTTACTATAAATCTCTCAATATCTTGCAAAAAAGCCTATTACACACTGAAATAACAATTTGCAAAAAGCTCTGAGTAACTCAGCTTTTGAAATTATTTCTATATATTAGGAAATATTTGAGAGTTTTTCATTGCTTTTTATTCTTATAAACCAGAATTTAAAGAAATATCACAGTTATTTCTTTGTAATTTATGCAATATTTTTGCTTGATAGATATTATTAATACCTAGTCCATCAAAATCACTCTAATGTGATAACATTTAAAAATCCTTTTATCACATCAATAAAATCTGAGGATGTAAATCAAAATTGATAATTAATTCAAAGTACTGCATTCATCAAAGGGAATAAATCAAATATTGCTAACTGAACTGAATTCATTAAGGTGCAAAAAATACAAATAAATGTATAGCCTTAGTACAAACATGAGTAGTTATTTTGATTAAGTAGAGTTATTATACATAATTTAAGTATTTATCAAAATATTCATGTTAATATTAAGAAATACTATAAAATGTTATTAAATAATTTTATTAACTATTTATTGAATTTCATTATGGTAAATAGTTAATAAAATTATATGTTTTTAATATTATAATTCAAAAGTACATCATTTTGTAATTATAATATTAAAAACACATGCAGAATATAGATTAAAATAAGACAATAAAAAACATATTATTTTAATTGGATAAAGGAATTTTATAGGTTTTCATCCTATTTAATAACATGGAAGTGACAAAGTATTCATCACAAGCAACAAATGCAAAACAACTTTGATGGAAACTCTATTTCAATTGAAATAATTATTTTAACAGTGAAAGAATCAATTACAATTTTTTTTTAAACAGTTCATAAAAATTTTCGCAATAATAAAACATTTTATTGATAAACACGCTTTTGTATTCAGAGCTATAATTTAAGAAGTCGTTATTTTTTACCATATTGTAACATTAATTTAAAAACAGTTATCTGGTTAATATACCCTCACAAAGTTTAATTACATGCGGTATTTTTGTACAAAAATTACTTAAGATTGTTATTATAATTATTGACAGGCAGACAGATAGAGAGAGAGAAATATAAGCACTTTTACAAAGACTTAAAGCAGAAATAAATATTATTTATTTTTTAAATTCAATTAAATTATTAGATTTAAA
>JAPDSC010003209.1:0-34127 GCA_026290005.1 Latrodectus geometricus
AAAATTTTCATATTTACGCTAGAATTTTCTTAGAAATCAGTATTTATAACTTTGCAAATATTATCGAATCCTTACTCTTGATTTTTTTTGAAATTATGATACTTATCTCCAAATAAAGACTTTTTATATCAGTTTTATTTATTAAATGCATATAAATTATGTGTTATATTTAAATAAATGCTGAACTATTTTTGTGACATTCAGTGTAACCTAAAATTTAATCTGCATATTTTCCATTTAATATACGTTTTGTATTATTTTCAATATTGAGAGAAGTTTGGATTAATTATTTTTATTTTCATTAATTTAAGTATTCGAAAAGAACGCACGTGTGTATCTATTAGTGTTCTGAAATAATCAGTATTATAAATTAAGAAATTTAAGAAAAATCTTAACCTGTCTTCTTTCACTTTTTAAACAAGCAATGTATTTATGTTTTCAATATAATTTGAAAATATAGTTAAATTTGTGATGTTTAAAATTAAATTGAAAATAACATTTACGAATTTATAAATAGCAAATTTCAATTTTAATAATAAAAATGTTTTAGTGAATTTCAATTTTAATAGTAAAAATGTTTTATTAATATCACACACATTACATTATTCAACTAATAAGTAATGATCACATTTTCCTTTTTAATTATTTATAGCTAGTTTTTATTCTAGTATAAATGCAACTTCTGAATGAAAATTGAATGTTTCCAGATTGGTTTTATTCCACATTCATATTCTGTTCATTTAATCATTCAGACTTCATTAATGTATATATTTATTTCACAATTCTAATCCTGATATAATTGAATCTGTAGTCTAAGCCATTATTTAATAGTCATATAACACTAGCCTAACTTACGATAAAATTAATGTATAGTCAAAATATTATATAAAATATTCATTCAAAACTATATATCCTTCATTGACTTCCTTCTCAAGAACAATTAATAATTATAATGAAAGTGTCACTTGGTAATTCTTAACTTTCTTCCCTAGTCTTGCCGAAAGTTCATTTTTGACAACGATAATAAATATAAAGCCTAAAAATATTTTCTTGGTTAGGTTTCCTACCGCAATTCATATATCATGATTAGGTTGAGCTCTTTTCTACTTGAGATTCTTATCATTGAATTACGATTGAATCTCTTGCATTTAATATACGTCGGTATATTTAATTTTGTTTAATATATAAACAGAAAATTATATAACTACATATATATAAATTTTATTGAATGGAATGAAGTATAGTAAATAATTTTGAGGGATTTTTTGGAACGTACGATATTTATAAACTATTAAGTAAAATATTTTGCTATAAATTAATGAGTTACAGATTATTTTTCAAATTTTAACTTGAATAGGCTAAAAGCCATTTTTGCATTTATACCCTTAACAAAATATTACAATTTTAAATTTTTATCACATAAACATTTGAAGAATTCCTTAAATACTTGTATCAAATTCCCCATTTCTAATATTAAAATTTCTCATTTTAAACTTAAGTATTCGTATACTACACTTGCCATTATTTGTGTTGTATTAAACGTACTATTATATTATTGTTTTGTGAAAAAATAAACATCAGAAAAAATTTATAACGCTTACCTTTTTAATAATGACTTTGTGTAAGAAAATATGCTAATATTAATACCAAAAAAAGGAATAAATGTTAAATGTACTTTTAAGCAAAAAAAAAATTTTATTTTATTTAACATTTTCTCAAAATTTTCAAAAAATTATATTAAAGCAATATATTTATGATAAAAAAAATTTTCAAACTGGAATCTTCTAAGTAGATCAATTAATCTCACACTTATTTTCATTAATTTTGTTGATAGTTTATCATGGTAAATAATTTCAGTATTCTTCTTTTAAATGAATTAATTAAACCTTTTTTTAAAAAAAGAAGTCATTGATAGTAAACAAAAAACAATAATTCTTTTTAGGAATGAAAAGCAAAATTTACTATATTTATGAGATGCTGAATATTATTATAAAAATGTTGTATGAAAAATAATTATAATTTAAAGTATTTTAAGTAGAATAATTTCAAACTTTTTAAATTCTAAAATTGCTTTAACCAAATATTTAATTTCTAAAATTATTTTGAATTTTAAGTTTTTTAATGTTTTTAAAACAACTATAAGTAATTCACAAAGTAATTTTAAATAATAAAATTTAAACTTTTCGAATTTTTAAATCCTATATTTAAATGATATTTTGCATTAATTTTACTACTTTAAATTTAATATTTCAAAATTTCTTAAACAATTTTAATAATTTAGTTATAGTTTTCATCTGATTATTTTCATTAAAATAAAATTTTAGTAACCTAATACATGTTTTACTTTGAAATAATAAATTTCTCATTAAAAAACAAAAATCATAGTTGAATAAACATTTTTGTTATTACCATCTATATTTTTAAAGTATCAGATGAAGAAGCTTATTTTAACAATAGCATTTACCATTCCGGAATTTTGAATTTTCATTAACCATAAACTCTATCCCAAAGATATCTCCTGCAAAAAAGTATTTTTTTCCTCTTAAATATCCCATAAAGTATAATGAAAACGAGAAAGACGCCATGTTCCTGGAGGCAGACTAATGGAAACTAGGAGATGGTGTACTATTACTGGAGTAACGATTGGAAAAGTAAGATATCTCTTGAGCTTTGCTGTCATGACGAGAAAATGTTTTTGCCAATTGATGCAATTGATAACGGTGAATGTTATTTTTTATGCGTTGTATTTAAGATATGCGATAGAGTTTTTTTCCCTGAGTGACAAAAGATATATAATCTGAACTTCATTGTCTTACATTATTAAAGAGATAGTAAAGATACGTTTGAAAAAATAAGGATTTGTTTTTTTCTTTATTTTGGGTTTGGGAATTACTTTTTTAATATTTAATTGATTAGAAATTTATTTTCTTCAATTGATCAGGAAAAATACCCCATTTTTTAAAATGCTTATAGGCTTGTTTTAGTGTTAATATTTTATGAAAATAATTCTATAAGTAAATTTTAGATTATATTAACAACATAAATAAATATTGTTAATATAATCTGAGATTTATGGATTATTTCATGAAGAAAAATATTTATATGTTATTAAAAATCATCTTACATTATTTAAACTGAAATTAATGTTTATTTTAAAATTAAAACAGTTGTAATAGTTTATTTAAAATGCAAACTGCATAAAACTTTGGTATACATGATTTTAAAATAAATGTTTTAAATAAAATTTTACTCATAATGTTAACTAAAAGAAAATTTTGAAAAATTCAATTTTCATATGAAACTGATAATAAAGTTTTGAAAACTGCCTTCAAGAAAATAATAATGATAATATCTCTTTAAAATAGTCCTTGTTTATGATATTTTATAAAGATTGCTTTTATCAAAATTAAATCATTTTAACTAAATAAGAGTTTTAACATATATTCCGCTAAATTACTTTTCTAAATGAAATTTTTGCGTCCGAGTTTGAATTGATTTTTAAATTTTTGAGTAAAAATTAATATATATCTAAGCAAATATGTTATTTTTTAAAACACTTGCTTAAAATTAAATTAATAAATGTGATGAAAATATAGTTATTAAAAAACAAATTCTAAAAACATTTTCTGTAAAATAAATAAATATGGCTTTAATTCCTCTATATGAATAATCTAAAAAATTTATAAAAAGTAAAAAAAATGTAATTTTAAAATTTAAAATACCTTCATTTTAATTTTTATTCTAATAAAATATAAAAATTGAAAATTCTGGATTATTTTTATTGCATGAGAAATTTTCCATTTAATATATGAAAATTTCACTATAACTTTCTTCAAATTTTTATGTGTTATATAACAAATGTATATTATTATTACAGTTTGAAAATAAGTTTATACATCAAACAATTCCTAACACATCTAAACTGAAGAAAGTAAAAATAGTTTTAATCTCTTATAATACAAATCTTTTCCAACTCTATCACCAATTTCCATTTTTATTAAGATGAATAACTCAAAATATCATCCCAGATTAACAAGTAACAGTAAAAACCCAAATTACTTTTGCCAATTTCGACAGGTTATGAATGCCTATGAACCCAAAAGAAATAGAAAATTTTCCCCTCAGGAGTTTGAACCTATAAATCACTTATTTCCAAGTTGACATGATGGTAAAAACTGGATGTACTTGTATATATAGAGAATATTTATGATTCCTATATAGTATATATTTTTCTAAAATATCTCTAGGAAACTATTTTATGAAGACACATCAATTTAAAACTTTTCTACAAAAGTTTTGATATACCTTTTTAAAAATAGAAATTTTGATTGAAATTTTCAAAGTTTTTGAATTTTTGACTTATTTTAGAGATTGACTTTACTGTTGAAATTTTAAAGTTGTAATAAAATTGATTTATGAATAACTTTTAAAAATAATTTTGCTGCATATTATTTCTTCTGATGGCTGTATCATTAAATTTAAGAAAACAATATTTGAATATATATATATATATATATATATATATATATATATATATATACTAAAAATAAGAATTTTTGTACTTTCTAAAATCATGATACTGATATGTTGTTCCATATTTTGATGTATCATGAAAGTAATGTATTATGATTAGATGCTTTTAAGAAACAATAATTAATTAAAATGTATTTGATCAGCTAAATTGAAGAAACTCATATCAAATACTGATACATGAATAGACAAATTTCCGAAAAATCACATTCCAATTTAATGAAAGTTTTGATTTAAAATATTTTATATTAAAGTTAAAAGGTCTCCAAAGTGAAAAAAAATGTTCTTATCTGTGTATAAATATATATATGCATTAATTTTCATTTTAATCTTACAAAATAAAGAAAATAACTCATTGATACTCATTGATATAATCATTGATATAAAGATTGAAATAAAACAGAACACGAAAATTTCACACAATCCCATAAAAAGATAGCTTATACAAACTCTGCGTGATCGAGGATTATCAAATAAACATTTTTTTTTATGTCATGTCATTAAACAATTTTTAGTAATTCTTATTTCAGTATGTTTCAAATCCTAAATGATATCAGATTAAAACACAAATCATTTTACATTACTCTTTTAAATAAATAAAAATCTATTTTTGTTGGAATAAATTATCAGCTAATATGCTTTCAAACTGGAACGCTAAATATGTCAGATAATATTTTGAGATTGAATCCAAATCGGCTTATATTTTTCTAAAAAAAAAAAAAATTAAGTCGTGAATTTCTCCGTTTTATTAAAATAAAGTTTTAAATATAAAAGATTACCTCAAAAAATATTTAAGACAAAATCGTAATATTCTTCCTTTTTTAAATATCAATAAGTATATATAATTAAGATATTTAAGACATTTATAGCAAATATCTGACTTTTATATTTAAATAATGTTTATTTTGTATTTTAGATTCTCAAGGTATAAGTTATATACTTAAAGAACTCGTTATGAGTAACTTATTTTAATCGCTTAAACCTTGAAATTGAGGAAATTTTAGTATATCATAAAATGTTCTCACACAGCCTATTTAACAGTTATCAGTCAAATTGAATAAATAAACATTTGAAATAATGAATGCGAATTAAAATAATAAACTTAAATTTTCCAGTTTAAATTTATATTTTAAAATGTGTAAATATTTCAATTAATTTCTGATATAGAGAAATAAATTAATATTATGTCAATTAAGAAAAACATATTTGAGGATTGTTGTACAACTACACTAAAAGTTTACCAAGCACATGAAAATTATCACCATTAGAGAGAAATAAATCATATTTATGTCACCCGATCACTACAGAATGATTGAACTGATTCTCTCTCGATATGCATAACATTTTAGTAGGAAGCTCATACATCTTAATTATGTCACATTTGAGCCCACAAGAGGGTAGAATATTCATCAATTGTTTTCCATAAGCGATCATATTGAAGAAAATACTTCCTACCGAAAATTATTTCTCTGTATCATTTCAGAAGGAACTACGTTATGTAACTCCTATCTAAAAACTCATCACTTGCTTAGAAAGTTTTCCAATAAATTGGAATCTTGAACATTTTCCTCTAGATTGGCAGTTGAGTTGAAGATTATTACATATACCAATTGCTTTGGTGTAACAAATTTATTTCGCAAACCTTATCAAAAGATTTATGAAAGAAATTCAATTTATACTTGTCAGTTAAGGAAGTCTCCTCGGTATATTTACTACTTTTTTTCAGTTCGCTGATATTTTTTTCAACAATTTTTATTAAAATTTGGAAAATTATTTCCCTAGTTTTATTTGGCGAAAAATGCTTTGAATAAATTCATATATCTATATATTATTTTTAGTTAGTGTTCTCATACATATAGTCAAGTTATAAGTACGTTATTTCGGTAAATGCACATGAATAATGTGTTACCGTTTTAGAATAAATTGCTTAAATAATGAAATGATTATTTACTATTAAACTTTATCGGAATTTTTTATATTAATCCATTAATTTATTAAATGAAGTATGAATATAACAAAAGGATTTTTGGGGAAAAGAAATTTTTTACAATATTTTTTTTCCAATTTTTAATTTAATTTATATTATATTTTGAAAACAAAACATTCTCCCAAAAATTTATATGAAGCTTCAGCTTTGCAGGTCTCGTTAAAATATATTTGTCATTTTAATAAAGGATACTTTTGCAAGATAGATTATAAGTCTTGAAACATT
This sequence comes from Latrodectus geometricus, assembly GCA_026290005.1. Classification (NCBI taxonomy): domain Eukaryota; kingdom Metazoa; phylum Arthropoda; class Arachnida; order Araneae; family Theridiidae; genus Latrodectus; species Latrodectus geometricus. Next base: position 6,743 of record JAPDSC010003209.1, read on the forward strand.
TTAAAAGTATTGTACCTCCATTTTACGTTACAATACTACTTTACTGAATAAAACACAACTAAGAAAGATAATTTATTAATAAGTATTAAACAGAAATTTATTATATTTGTTGTGGTATTGAGTCAGACAGTTTGGTAAATTTTAGATGTATGGTTTGTTGATGTTTATACCATTAATATTTATAATTATAAGTAAAAATAATGAAGAAATAAACTAATTTTAATATTTTCAGAAACTTTATAAACTTAAAATATGTGTTTCCAATTTGTGGGATATATTATAAATGAATTAATATTATTATATATTTTTTTATTTTTCTTTCGGCAAACTTATTTAAAATCATGTTAAATTTTTTGTATTTTTTATAATTGATATCATACAAAATCTAATATCTATTTCATAAATATGTCTGCTTCATAAAAAATTCCATTTTTATTTCATTTAACTAATGTTGAAGATCCACATTAGCTTGTTATGATGTTTTGAAACTCAATACTAAAAATAAATATTAGATAAAGTTAGATAGTCTAATTTAACTTTATCTTCCAATCTTTTTTTCTAGTTATAGCTCATTATTAAACCCATAGTACGCTAAAAACATTTAATGTTAGAAAAAAGCAACCATTTTTGAATGCCTTTCTATGATAAAAGTACGATAATAATAACATTATCTCAGCAATAGATATGCATCAAGATTGGATTAAAGGCAACTTTAATTGTATTTCAACTAGCCAAAAAAAAAATTGAATATCCATTATAACTTTATTCTGGAATTTATGTTAAGATGCCAGTTTATTGAAGGCAATGTTTTGAGTTTTGCGCCAATTTAATATTTTAACATATTATTATTTGTATTATTAAAAATTTGTATAAATATTTATCTTCAATGAACTACAATTTAAAATAGTATTTTACCCCTTTTTTTCTTTTTGCAGGTAAAGCAGTTCCGTATGTTCAGCTGACAGCAGCCCATGCTTCTATTCTTACCATTCTCGCTATCAGTTTTGAGAGGTACTATGCCATCTGCGAGCCTCTGAAAGCTGGTTACACCTGTACTCAAATGAGGGCTCTGGCGATTATCGGAATCATCTGGCTGGTGGCAGCTCTCCTCACCAGTCCTGTCCTACTCACCATCGACTACCACATGGCTGAAGCAGTTCTGGATGACACTTTGGTTCCGGTTTGTCTTCAACTGGTTAAAGAGCTGTGGCAACAACTATATTACATGAGCATCATCGGTTTCTTGTTCGTTGTCCCTTTCCTGGTATTGCTGGTTGTCTATTGCCATATCGCTAAGCATCTTATGCTGGGCAGAAGGGTTATGGCTTCTTCTAGCGAAGAAAATCAAATGAGGGCCAGGAAACAGGTTGTTTTCATGCTGATTGCAGTGGTGCTAAGTTTCTTCATATGCTTACTTCCATTCAGGTGAGTACATATTGTCAAACGTTAATTGTCATACCTTTTGGAGTTTGAAGAATTATTAGTAATAATTAAAAATTAAATTGAAATTAAAAGTATAAAATAAAAAATTGTAAGCAAACATAATAAATGATTTTTCTGTAGAAAACAAATTAAAATTATTCGAGATTATAATAATGAGTAAATAATAGTATAATAGCAATATATCAATAAATTTTGTTTTGATCATAAAGAATCTTAGAAAAGTAATATTTTTCCCCAGAAAAGTTAAGCTAGTATGAAATACTTTTGATAAACATGACAAATTTTTTCAATTTAAGGAAATATTGAAGAATATTAAAATAAAATAATATGAATTTTTAAAATATAAGATTTTTAATTTAGTAATATAAATTCATACAAAATAAAATTGTTATGGTAAAAATTTTAAGTGCATATATTTTTTGTTTGATATTATTACATTAAATCTAATGATAAATGAGTATTATTAGAAAAGAATTTTTAATTTTCTACTGATAAAAGAAAGTAATTTTATAATTATTAACGAAACACATTTTCTTTATAGTACTACTTTTCACATCATTTTTTCATACTAAATAAGAAAAAGTTCCAATCTTATGAATTATCAAACAAATAGATTATAAATGTGAAATTAAAAATTATATTCAAACATTAGATTTTCTTTTAGAAACGAATAATTCTTGATTTTCTTTAAGAAACGAATAAATGTGTGGATATTTTTATATTAATAAATATTTTTATGTCCAGTGTTTAGTTTCTACTGCAAATCTTTTACAGATAAAACGAATGGCTAAACTAAACACAAATTTTGTATATAGATTATTCATAAGATTATCCCTTCCAAGGGTTACTAGTGAATGTATATTGTGTTCTGTTACAAGCCTTGAAAACCAGGAAATATAGGTAATATTTGTTGAACCAGAAGTCCAATAAAATCAGTTTCTTTCAGCTTTCATTTAATACATGATGCCTGGCTGTTAAATATTTTATCATTAATAAGGAAACTTTTGCCGCAATATTTTCTATAAGTGCGAAAATAATATTACCTATTTTTTCATGAAACCGATAAACTTTTATTACTTCGCTTATTTTATTTATGTGCTTTATGAGTAAAAATCTCTCAAGACTATGATATCCTGTTAAACACACAGTATGAATCTTTAAAATGTTATAAGTACTTAGCCGTTTCCAAATTAAGAAATTTTTATCTTCTTGAACTCCTTTAACAACTGCCCCATAATGAAATTTTGTTGTGAAGTCAATTAGCTCCTTAGAAATTTTATTCTGTACAAATGTTCTTACTGATTTTTCTATTTTAATTTAATGTGTGTTAATCAAAAAGAAGGTAAAACGATTTAAAGTACTTATACAATCATGTTGATTTTTTTCTAATTTATGCTTGTGTGTATAGTTGAATGAAAAATTTGAATATTTGTTAAAAATAAATAAAAAATCAAAAGAGATTTAATAAATAGTAAATACTAAATAAAAATATTATTGTTTAAAGCCAGAGGAAAAACATTTTAAATTATTTATTAGTTTAAAATATAAAAATTTAAGTATTTAACGATTAAAAGAAGGAAAAGAACTTGTAAAACTGGAAAACATTTTAAAAGCATGAAAGTGATTAAAGAATTATCCCTTCTTAACGCATTCTCATAGGCTGCTCTTAACCCTTTGTAGGTTACAAGGGAAAAAGCTTTTCAAAATTGTTTGTATAAAGACTTAAAAAGATGAAAATAAAATACAAATAATCTACATTCAACACCTTAAGGCAATAAGAAAAGTTATAAAAGAACAACAAAGAAAATTAATCCTCTATAAAATACCTGGAATTAAAAATATAAAACTAAATTCAGATTTTTGCTCCTAATAAGCAACGAAGTCAGAGAGGAAATGTCTGAAAAATGATATAAATATATTGTAATCAATTGTAGTTAATTTACGAAAATAAAGTAAAAATTAAATAAATATATGTAATTAAGAATTTACTAAAAAGCATTAGCCATTGAAAAATGAATAATACTTTTAATTTCTCTTCCGAGACTTTGTGATAATCGACGTGAATTCTTAAACCGTTAATTACTGCATAAAAAGTTATCGGTAACATTTACTGATAAGAAATAAAAAGTTGCTAATGTAAATGTATAGGTAAAATTTATGAGCAAATGCACTAGAAACAAATAGGAAAATAAAATTATAAAATAAAAACAAAAAATAATGAATTTTTCTAAAAAAAACCCTCTACAAATAAACAAAAAAAAAAGATGAAATAAATTTCCTAGTTATTTGATTTTTGTTTTATTCTAAACCTTAGAAAAGACAAAAGTAAAAAAGAAATGACGAACTTCAAAATTGAATCGTCCCAGAGGAGGACTTCAAGATTTGTTTCTCAAATGATCTTTTTGAATCAAAATATAAATTATTTACAACAAAATTTAAAATTAAATAAAAATGTATTTTTAAATCGAATATATATGTTTTTATTTTAGGATTCTTTAAATATTGAAAACAATGAAATATTAATAAGTTAGGAACTATTACTTAAATATAAGTTGAATGAATCAATGGAATTAACGAAAGTGATAAAAACAAACTTTGTGAACATAAGTCTATAAAAAATTATGATTTGTTATATAACTATGTTATAGATAAGTCCTATTAATATAAATTAAAAACCTCAATAAGAACCAAAATATTCTCTACATATTGAGCTGACAAAAAGCAAATAATTTTATAATTTTTATAAATGCAAGATTATTTTGAGTTTCTTTATTTTTCAGAATATTCACTGTGTGGATGATCATTACGCCACAAGAAGAAGTAACATCTTTAGGCATGGAAACCTTCTACAGCCTGCTCTACTTTTGCAGGCTGCTACTCTACATGAATTCCGCTATCAACCCTATCCTCTACAACGCTATCTCCTCGAAGTTTCGCAATTGTGTCATCCGATTGCTAAGGTGCTCGAATGTGAGGAGCAGGCTCCTTTCAAGGCAAATCACCAAAGGCACCACCACCTCCAGTACTGCGACCACAAGTGGCAGTGTCAAGAAGGATGGAACTTTGTTACACCATCAGCACAGCAGTAGGCAGCTGCGAGTGACGATGAACAGCAGCTGCGCTTGGAACTCTGCTGGCAAGATACCAAAACCTGAAAATGTGTGAAGAGTAAAAAGCGAAAATAGTTTTTTTTCAGTGATAGTCATTACACGTTCCAATAACATTTTTTATTGACTCTTGGTGCGTTTTTTATTATATTGGTTACAACTTTTGTACAATTTTTTGTTGTTTTTTATTGTTGAAACTTTCGAAGATTTATATATTTCCCAATGTTTGGAAGAATCACCAATGAATTTTGTTTTAGTGTTCAAACTATCATAACTTATTCACACTGCCATTATTTTTAATTATTTTTTTGCATTTGAAAAATATTGTTAATATTAATACTATTGTTTTATGTTCTATCTTGAAAAGAAAAATTTATGTGATTCTAATTGCTGTAAATTTGTAGAATTGCTTAAAAAGTAGCCATTTAGAAGAAATTCCAACTTCATATTTATTCAACGTGTTCTTTGTTATATTTATGTATCTATAGATTAAAACCGATATTAATAAATTTAAAAGCTATAATTCTTTGTTCAATTGCATTAGTAAGGAAATATCAATGAGTTGTGTTCCTACTTTGAAGCTCAAATTAAGCCAAGGTTTTTCAGTAAATGTTGTAGCCTTCAATATCTTAATATAAAACTGTCTTGAACAAAGAACGGGAATACAAGTGAAACGTTATTACATTCTTCTATAAGAGAACTTATTTGAAAGGATTTAAAAGAATTGTGAATTTTTTTTGCATTATCCCAGGCTTAATTTATCTCCAATTTCAAAGGTAATTTAATAAGTTCCTTTACAGTGTATAATGAAGTTAAATTGTAAGTTTAAAATTTAAATTAAAAATAATACGATTTTTAATTTAAATTTCATTGAACTTTCTGAGAATAAGACTTAAAATGGTCTGCAAAGAATTTGCCTTGGGATATATGTCATAACATTTCTTGGATAATCTTTATAAAGAAATTTTGAGTGATCTTGTTTTATAATATTAAATCTATCATTGATCGATCAAAATATTTCAACCAAAAATTATTAATTTGAAAATGATAAATTATTATTAAATTAAAGTCATAAATTTCTTCTGTTATGTTGCAGATTTCATAAGCTCTTTCCAAATACTAAATTTATAGTAATTTTTGATTTTGAAATATTCATATGAAATTGAAATGTGCTAAATTATTTTAATGCTATGTTTTAGGCAATTCAGTACTATTAAATTGTATATGATATCAATGTTATGTTATGCTAAATAAGTATAAGTATTTTAATATTTTTTAAGAATATCAAAAATTTGAACTGATAAATTTTTATTTCAAATTAAAATTTAAACGATTAAACATTAATATGCTTAATCTTACAAAAAAACAAAATATAATTCCATGTCACAAATATATATTAAATAGACGTATAGCACATTTATGTTCCATACTTCCACATTTTGTGGGACCAATACAAAAAAAAATGAATCAGAATTTATTTGAATTATTATTTACTCTTAACCTAAATATATGATAACAACAATAATATGCCAGTTACATATTTAGAAATGAGAAATGTTAAGAGATTTTTGAAATAAAATATATATAAAATAATTTTGAAAATAAGACGGCTATACTGAACTTGAAAGAATTCTACAAGGTCCTAAAATGGAATGAAGTTAAGAAAAAAATATCCGTAAAATTGCTTTCACGTGTTCAACAATTTAAGGATATTTCCTTAGAGGAAGTACTTCGAAGAATGAATGGGAAATAGTACTACATTTTCCTTAAAATATTTAGGCTGTTTCATTCTGTTTTTATTACATGTCTTTTTCGTCACATAAAAATACACCATTCGACTAACCATTTCGTTGGGTATAAGTTATTAGTGTGTAAATCATGAGACCTATAAAAGGGTTATAGTTATTTTTGGACTTATTTCTCCTTTTTTAAAAACAAAACAGAGCAAATCATGTTTCTTATTTATATTTTCTATGAACAGTTATATTATGTAGTATAAAATTACACATTTTTCTTGATTTAATTGTACAAATATTCTGTAAATAATGTTATTGCCCTAAGAAACTAATGATAATCTTTGTATTTAAATTGACATTAATGCTTTTAAGGTTAAAAACTTATTTTAACCTTAGTAAACTATATTTCGTAATTTGTTTTTAATTACGTAAGTCTTGCAAATTTGTTTCAGAGTAAAATTTTAACTATTAATGATAGATCAGTTTTACAAAAATTACTTTTATTTAATCCAGCTACAGAATTAAAATAAATATTTCTGTAAATGATCTGTAAATGTAATGGTTGTCTATTAAGCAATTGTTTCTATTAGAAACTCATATACGTTTATATAATTTTAATCAGAATTCAGGTCTCTGAAATTAAATGGAAATGAGTCCAAAATTTTCTTCTTGTTTAGAAATTTCTAATTGTTATTATGCATACTTTCTCATGCATTGGAATTAAGTTAATTAATTTTTTATTGTTAAATTTAAACATCAAATATTTATCATACATTACAAAAATCTTGAATATCAGTGTGAAAATTTGAATTTGCTTTCAAATTTTTTTAATTTCTTAAATGATTTTATAATAATTTCCTCATATTGGAATAAAATTTGATTAAATTTTATAAATAGTTTTAAAACAAAATTTTGATATATTTTTATATTTAAAGTTTATATGCGGAAAACAAGCACGCAGACTTAAAATAGAATCATAAATTAGTATCTTAAATCCTTTGTTAAATTCCTATATTCTCCTCCATTTTCTTTATTAAATAAAGAATTTCTTATCTGTTTTATTATATATATTTTTATATTGAATACAAATAATGTAATTTATTATAGGTTTATTTAATTTATTTATCACTTTTTTTTACCTCCAATTGTATATATTCCAGTACATGTAAACTTTTTTAAATTTCTAAATCTGACTATGTTTTTTCAAGTTGAATTGAAGCTTTTTCAAGTAGGTGCTAAGTATCCAACAAGTTTTTATCTGTCTTTGTAACTATAACATAAATGGAAATATGGTGTTTATGCAGTTTCTCTATAGATCCTTCCTATAAATTATAAAATACTGCTAAGTAGAAATATTCATGTGCTTTATAACCCTTTCCCTGCAGATTTATAAAAATAATGCAAGAAATTTGAGTGCATGTAAGTGAAATAAATTTTATAAATCTAAAAATGTTGAGCTTATGAAGAATGTTTACAGAATCGATGTTTCTTCTTTTAAAACATTTCCCACTTTGTCGTGTTCGTGTAATAATAAATGTTATTCCAAAGCATAATATGTGTGTTGTAGTCTTTGTTAATATCACATTCATATACAAGCAGAAAATGTCACGGTTATGGTGACATTAATAATAATATACAATAAATTTATATGCATCAATTACTTAAAAATAAAATTTGATGTGATATATGATTATTTTTCAAAAAAAAATTGATGACAAATGTTTATAATATATGCTGTATAAAACATTCAATGGTAATTGTTTTAAATTGAACCAAGACATATTAAAAATGAGTTTAATTACAGTTTTTATATATTTAAAGGGGAAGTCTGAATGTTTCTAATAAAAGAATTTGAAATTTTTCTCTAAGACGTAAATACTGATACAGTTTTAACTAATATGTACTTTGGTAATCATAAAGTAAATCTATAGAAAATCCCATAACGAATACAACTTTTAAGTACATGGTAGCATACAAATTTTCCAATAAAATTGTAAATAATTTATATAATCGTACAGTGTATTCTATCTTTGATTGTGCCTGAAGTATTTTATAATGTATATAGTGGTGACTCATTCCACGGTATGATTAATAGGAGAAACTCTTGACGGAATAACGTCAGCACCTGAATGTGAAATATAAAATGTAGTAATCATTCTCATGACATTCCACTCATTCGGTCTATGATGTTGACTAATCAACCCACATTGTCTGTGAACGGTCTTTGCACAGCATATACCATATTTGCAAAGAATTTACAATATAACAACAAGTGATTCAGTTGTGACGTTCTCTATTCTTATTCATACAGAAGACATGATGATTTTGAGACATTTCGAGTTTTGTGATTACTCACTACTAAGGCTATCTAAATTGTAACGTTTAATGATACCTACTTATTAGAAGATTCATGGAGAGCATTTAAAAGTTGCATTCTTTTAAAAATACCCTATGGCTTTGGGAAATAAAGATATTTTTTTTAATGTCATGATGCATTTTAAGTTTTATTTTCTTTAACGAATAATTTTTGCACTTCATTTCAATATTTAGTGATTTGATTCCCACCTCAAACATCCTTAATTATTGTAATTTGAAATCCATTATGAACTGTTGAGCTTGATAAAATTAACATCTGTAGCTTATAAAGCGTCATTTAAACTACAAAAACATCAACTAGGAGTACCAATCACTCATTATTTGGAGTTGTGTTTAAAGATATGTTCCATTATTTTTTTCATTCATCTTCATCATAATATTTTCCTTGAGAATATAATCCAATAATTTATAACACTAAAATTTTGATTCGTCTTACGTCAATTTCAGATAAAATAATTTCAATTTCAATAAGCAAAATTTTTCCTAAATAATTTATTATCCTACAAAATCATAATAGAATAGGATGCATTTAAAAGGAACACATAATTCTACAATTTAAACATTGTGAAATAAATATAACAGAGGAAAATTCCCTAAAAAGTGTATAACAATGATGTGGACAATGGAATAATTTCACTCCCAGCTTACGAGTCCAAGTATGCACTGTTTTCATAGTATGGATGAATGTTAAGATCTATTAAATGCTAGTGGTATTTTTTTGTGCGATAGTGTAATGTATAAAGCTTATTTTCAATAAATAGGACGTACAAATTATATAAATTTACCATTATTCTAGACAGTATTTACTAATACATTGCAGTTTTTCTCTTTAGAATTGACATATATTTGAAGTATCATTTACAAAATTTGTTCATTATTTAACTTATTTTATAAATGAAAGCACTAGCTGCTTGAATTCAGAGGTTTTATTTACAAAAATATCTGGATAAAAATCTTAGAATATTATGTACATGTCATACTCGTAAATTAAAAGATTAACTTGATATAAAACAAAGAAATCAACTCTTTTCCTACTCTATATTAGTATAAATAAATGTATTTTTTCTAAATGATTGTTCTTTTTTACATTACGTAATAACGTCGCGAACCCATATCACATTATGATCTACAATCTATTCGAGAGTCATCACAACAAATTGAAGAATGCAGTTAATATCATTTATTAAATTATCATTGTAGACCTATTATTTTAAACGTTGAAAGGATAAATGATTAATTATTAGTAGACTTTCTGCTTTTCTTAGTCAATTTAAATATATTGAGATTCATAAACAGTTAGTTTATTTGAGATTTTAAGAATTTATTACTTTAAGTAAAAGTAAAAATGTCTATTTCTCAAAATCACATTGCACAGTTACATTAGTAAAATATTTTCTATAATTTATTGTTTTATTGAAAAATTATATTGATTAACTAGATTAAAATAATAAATTTTAAAATGTAAACTGTACATTCAGTTTAAAAAATTGTAAAAAGAAAATTAGAATTATTGATAAAAGAAAAACTATAATAAAAAGCTGGCCACTTAGTGTAAAAATGAGACCGGAGATATAAAAGCAAAATTTGTTAGGCAAATAATGCGTTATATAAAGATCAAATCGTTGAAATACAGCCTTTTGTGAAGTATAGATGATGCCAAAATCAGTAGTTAAAGTAGCCGTCATTGTTGGCTATTCACCTTGGCACAGAATCAAAGATTCATTGAATCTTGCACGGAACTAAATAATCTTTGGATTTATAATTTGAGGTATAATAATCAATGTGGCTTATACTTATCATATATTGCAAAAATTGATATTGTAAGCAGTACATGTTGCATCCCGAATCAGTTATTGGATAAGCATGGATTACATGTTTATGGTTGGCGAAAAATCAATTGATCAAGCTGGCCTAGGAACTAATTCAATCTTATTGGTAAAAAAGAACTTTTGTCTACATGTAGTAACACATTATTCTCTTGGAATATAGCAGATTGCAAGTGATGAAAGTACTGAAAGATCAATTGTTCAAACGCACCAGAAATGTAGCAGTGTCTGTTAACAACATGCAGTGAATTCTAGAAATATGTGAAATTCAAATTCATACCACCCCAAACTATGGCACTGGAACCAGGTCCAACGTAACAATAGTTCAGGAGTCATAACTCATGCAAGAACTTAACACTCTCTCACCACAATGCCTGGAATCTGAGTATTGTATTGTTGCAGTATGAAGTAGGATTCATCAGTACAGACATTGTTCTATTCCGTTTTCTAAATCTATCTTTCATTGTACCATTAGCAGCTTAAGCATCAAGAGTTTTTAAACAAAGATAAATGAAGCAATGAGCATTTTATGGACAGAACTGCAAATTCATGATGCAGCTGAGCTATCCTTCACTGAATGTACCACTGATTACATTCAGTAGTGCTACAAGGTGGGTGTGATTGGTCCTGTCGGTCCACTGTTTTTACTAAATCCAAATATTATGGATCCATAACACAAATGCTTGGTTTCGTCCAACACTTTCTCTGAAGATTAATCCACGATTAATTTTTTTATTCTATTTTTATTCTCGATAGAACTCAGAAACTTGATCGATAGACGCAGAAGTCTTTTGCGAAGTTTAATTAACAGCATACGAAAAAAGCGTGATAAAAAATCGCTATACTTCAACTCAGTAAACTCTTCCCTCTTTATATAGCTGAGATTTGTTGTGTTCAAATCCAAGAGTTGCGATTGCTAATGAAGTAAGTTAAAGTCATTATTGTTCTTTTGAATTTATATAATGATGATATAACCCTTGTGACATGGATAATAATTTCTTTAGAAAAAAACAAATGTCATGAAGAGATGAAACAGGTCACAAAGTTAACTCAAACAAACTGAACACGGAATGAGAGAGTATATTAGGAAATATGATAGCACATCTTCTTTGAGCCGCCGATGGTGTAGTGTAGATGATCACGAACAAATCAAAGATTTCTTTTTCCTGATTTTGAGTCAAGATCGTTATTTCTCAAAATACCGTCTAAATTTGTAATCCATCTTTTCCAATCCAGTGCTTGTAATGCATTCAAAGATGTCATTTACAATTTAGTATTATAGTCCATGGTTAGTTGACAGAGTCGAGACTCAGATTAGCTGACAAGTGCATTAACTGATAATTGATAGCCACGTGATAGTTGATGGCTGTATAAGCATTAGTTGTATATAGGTACAAACTACCACTTAGAAGACCACCAAATATGTAACAATTTCTATGTCAGTACATTTCTATAATTGAGTGTATTTCTAATACACTAGCCACTCGGCGTATACAAATTGTTGAACTAAAAAAAAATTAAGTACAATATTATTTTATTCTAGTGATTAGTTAAATTAATTTTTAAATTGATTGAATCATTAAATTATTATTATTTTTAAATGACAAAAACATGTTATGGTTTGCAGTTCTGAAATATTTTGATTATAACATTCTTGCGCATTAAAATTTTTAACAACAGTATATGGTTGAAATTTAATTTAAAAAATTATGTAAAATATATAGGAATTATTTTATCCCCTAAAATAGCTAGTATATATAGATGTTATAATTTTAATTCATAAAAACTATCTAATAGGTGTACTAAATGTATTTAAAACTTCAAATCACAATTACATTTTTATAAATTGATAGAATTAATGGTTTTTTATTTTATTTTTGTAAATTTAAAAGTTCTTGTAAAATATATCTTATAGAACTAAGATACTATAGAAAATGATACTATAGAAAATGGTTTAATTGAGAAAACTTTCACAGATTTTGCGGAATTTTTGCAGTCTTACACAAGAAAAAATGAAAAAGATGCCATTACATTTTAGTTTTCTCCTAGCAGCTAATAACAAAAAAGAATAAAGAATGGGAGTTTTATGTAAAGAAAACAAATGGTGACCTATAAGGCCGTAGGAACTTTTGTCTCCCTTCGATCGCAAATACATTCAGCAAAAAACATCAGATTACTTTTCTGAAATTCTCTCTTGGATTTGTTCTTTTCACAAATATTCCATGAGTAAAAATCCTTGTATTATCAGATGTCTTTTAAAAAAGGATAATGTTATTGATTTTTTGGGCAAAAGTTTTGAAAGAAATTTAATTATAGTAAATGAACTTTAAAAATTTTTTTAAAATTATCTTTTTATATTAAAATAATGATAAAATGACTACCACTACTTTTTACAAATTTCTGGTACTCAGAATAAAGTCTTATCGCAACTTTCTGGTATTTGGGATTTCCGATATTTAGATATGATATTTGGGATATTATACTGTAATACAAGAAACCACGCGTTATTAATTTTCAAGAAACTTGGAAACATGAATCTTCTTAGAATTTAATAATGAAATTTCATTTTGTTAGTAAAAGCAGTATTTATATGCCAAGAAATAGGACGACACAAATCATAGATTGCTTGTACAGTTTTATCTGCTTATGTTGCATCAACTTGAGTCCAGTTCATCCAACGTTATGACTAGTTTAAGGTGATAAAAAATATTGTTTTTCAACAACAATTATCAAATATTTTCTAATGATTTGGAGACTTGCTGGATAGATCTGGGTGCATTACATAATACAATTTCATCATACTGAGATCCATTATTATGTTTAAAAGTAGCTTTTTTAGCAGATCTGGAATACATTGTAGAGTCTTCTTAAACATTAATGCAAAAGAAATGAATCAGGAACAGTTGAAAATGCCTTCAAGTGGAAAAAAAAATTAATCGCAAATTTTATCTAAAGATTTCCCATATCACCACTGCAGGTAATGGTCCAATGTGACATCTAGTCTAATGTATATCTAGGAGAGGAGCTGGTAAAGTGCGATCTCCAGATATATTTTAACACGAATGCAGCCATCATGATGCTGTGGATAGAATTGGGATTTAATTTTAAACACAATATGCTGTCATTCCAACATTGTAGTTGATCACTGATTCTACTACTAAAACCGCTTCCGACAGCAATGAAGCAATCAAAAGTTGCCAAAATTATGTTCACCAAGTTGTTTGTCCATGCTATTGTAAGCTTAATCCAAATGTTCGCGCTGATATTTGGTGCATAAAAATGACCTTATTCCTTAAATCAGAGTTTGTGATAACATTCCGTTTCACATTGGTACTGTATTTAAGCTGATAGTGATAGCCAGAATTTGAGGTAGAGCATTTCACTCCGTCTTATAATTTTAAAATCATCCGTTGCATATTTTTTATTTGGAAAACAATTTTGACTGGTAAGAAGAGCAATACTGGAGTATGACAAAACACAATACTTGTAGACTGCAATTCAATTATAGTCACAATCTAAAACTTTTGACAAATATTTCGCTTTATTCAAAAAAAAAAAATTACCAAGCAATAATGTTCGAACACAATTTGTGTTTGAGAATCTGGTGTTCATTTTAATTTAAACACATCTCAGTTGTCCTTATCACTATCCCTTTTACATGACTGAGATGAAAAGTATTACGTCATCCAAATGCAAAAAAAGAGGTGTGGTCAAATTCGAAATTTAAATTAGAAAGGGGTAAGTGAGGTGTTCTCATAAAAAACTCAGAAAAATCATAGATAGAAACGTTACTTTCATATAAAAAAATAAGTAGAAATAGAATTAACAATAAAGCTTTACTATAACTCCATGTCTTTCATTGTTATAACCTTATTCTAAGCTATTCTTAATGAGGTATAATAGGATTAAAAGATGCAGACTCTCACTAAGCAACATTACGAAAAATAATTAACGAAAAAGAAACTTTTTTATTTTTAAGTTTAAAAAGTAATATATTACATTTTTTAACATGTAATATATTACTTTTTTAACTTTAACAAAAAGAAATTTTTGATCTTATTAACTTTTGTAGTCAAAGTAATAAAAATAGTTATTTTAAATTCAAAATCATATCGTATTTTTATAAAATTCTTTGCTAACTAGATTAACATTTATGTTAGTTACAATATCCTTTTTATATTTCATAAATTATGGGACACAATTATGCAGTGAAATTTAGATGACATCTATATGAGATAAATGATTTAGAAGTTTGTCCCACAAGAAACTTATTTAACTTCCTTTATGCTGTAAAGTAGATTACAATTCTCATATATAAATTCTTAGTATTATATCTGAAACATCACCAAAATATTTGCTTTTTTATATGCAACCTAAAACTTATTTCTGTAATCGAAGTAAATTTTCGGATCTTTGGCACATATCCATACCTTATTTGTTTATATTTTTATCATTCACATCAAGATATCTTTTTCTTCAATATTTGTTCTAGAATGTCCAAAAATTTCTGAAAATATTCTGAAAACTTTATACATTTGAATCAATTATTTATTATATAACTCTTTTTTCTTAATTCCTTATTCAGTTTTGCTTTCATGCAAATTTTGATATTTTTTATTTCAAAGCAAGAAACGTATTTTAAATCAAAGTATTCTACCTTTTATGTTATAGAAGAATTTTATGGAAGTAAACTAACATAATAAATATTCAAAAAGTATTCATATGTAAATATTAAGAAACGCATTGCCCGTAAAATATTTATATTTATAATGTGAATTAACATGAGGATGAATTGGTGGCAAAATTGAGAACGCTGTGGTATTTTGTTCTTGAATTTGGCAATAAAGTATATTAATCATGGTATCTGCTATTAAAAGAGGTATTCTCATTTTATTTATTTGTAATAGTTTTAAGAAAGTAAATTTTTAATACTCGTATTTTTTAAAAATCTTACATAAAATCATGTATCAAATTATATTTTTAAAAACGTATTAGTTTCTAGATGCATTAGATTTTAGATACATAATTGTTCTTACCTTTTCAAAATTCAATTCAACTAATTGACTCGAGTCGCGAATGAGCTCAGTAGAATAATTTCAAATGTTTATTTTCCTAATTGCAATGCCTTAATTATTCCTAACCATTTTTTGACATTTTCTATGAAGGTTTTATGAGTAAAAATTACAGTAGATCAATGATGCATAAAAATTAACTCCTCGAATAGTTTGTGCAAAAAGATAAACTAATGATTTAATATTACTTTTAGTCATGTCAGAAGTTTTATAGAACAACCTTTCAAAACATTTTTTCTGTATATCGAACCAACAAATAAATTAAAATATCCAAAAGCTAAACCTTTGTGAATATTGTGCAATAACCAGAATTCACGGTACTATTTTTTAGTAAAAAGATATATATAAATAATTATATATTTGTTCAACAAATGAAAATATGTAAATAATGAAAGTTCACAAAAATGGAAAAAAATAATAAACAGTTAGAAACTATTTAAAAATGACTCCATTTAAACTAAAAACAAAAAATGAACTTAAAAATTAAAAATAATCAAAGGAAAAAAGAAAATTTTTCTGTTTATGAAATTTCTCAATCATTTGAAAACACCCAAAATATAAAAACTTCACTAATTAAGTTATAATATAAATCCATAAGTTATAATGTCTTAGAAACTTAAATAATGTAAACTGTATGTAAATAATACTCATATATCTCAACGTTTATTCAGAAGCTGAATGATTAGCCTTGAATCTTTTGTTCACAACATTTTGTGGCATCACTTTCACTGGTGTAGATATCTGTAATGGTTTCAAACTACATTAAATTCCAAATCCTATCTGAATGAACCTTCGTAAAGGAAATGTTAATTATAAAGTGATCGCTAATACAATCTGATCTATTAACTGAATGATTAGCCTTCAAATCTTCAAAGCATAAGTTCATGGGTTCAACTCCTAAATTGGTTTCATTCTTGTTGTAGCTTAGAATTCACTTTCATCTACAAATTCTTTTGAACTGACTAACTTGTGAGAATGTGAGAATAGTAATTGTATAATAATTGTTCGAAATTTTAAAAAATATGCAAATTTTTTGTAAAGTAATTTACTTATGACTGAATCAACATATATATATATATATATATATATATATATAATTTCACTTTTTAAATTTAATTCCTTTCTGATATTTGTTTGATAGGCTGAAACTATATTAATAAATGGAAACCAGAAATACTTGGCTAGCATTTAAGTTTCTATAAATATAATATTCTAAATTAAGTACGGCGTTTCAATTTTTAAAACCCTAATTTTTAAAATTTCAAAAAACATATGAATAATATATTTCAATTGAAATTACTGTTCATTCAATTTGCCATAAATGGCGAAAAATGATATAACAAATTTTATAAGAATGAATTAGTAGATTATGTTTTTAAAACTTAATCACAGAAAGAAAGCACTGGGTTGAAAGAAATATAAACATAATAATATATACTACTTTTAACGAAAATAAATTTCTAAATATTTTCTCTAAATAATATAAATGAAGATTTATTGGTATTTGTAAGGAACTCATTTATTAAATACTACAAGGCCTGAAATAAATTTTTAGCTTAACTTTAAATGAACATTTACCTTACTTTTTGCAATATTCGCCTACACAAAAGCATTTATTAAAATGTTAGATAACTTTTTGTTTCATCAACTTTCTGCATGCTTTGAGTTTAAATTAGATTATATAAGAAAGTACTTTTCAATTTGCTAGGTCTTTATCATTGCCAAGATTAAATGTTGGAACTATTCCATAAGTAAAACAGTAGCTGTTGCCAAATAAAAGTATAATCTAAAAAGTATACCAAAAAAATATTAAATGACTTTCGAGCATAATTATGACTTCCATGAAATAACATATTGCTTCCTAGGATAACTAAAAATAATAGAAAGTAAGATTTTTTATCCATACACATAGCTTTGTTGTTTATGTATACAGCTACATGTTAAAATGTTTTATAAGAAAGAAAATTTTGGCAATTTAGAGAAATTTTTGGTTATGCTAGAGGTTACTGGTTGTCGCTTTATTATAATATATAGATCTCATTTAATTTATTAATAGTTATTGTCTTGTTTTGATTTGAGTTTGATAATTTATGAAATATATTAAGATCATAGTGTGTATTAAAAATTATTTACTATGGACTGAGTCATTAATAAGCAAGATTTGTTATTAAAATTTTTTTATATGAGACTATTTGTTATGTTTTCACGGTAAAGAGAGAAAACATTTCATTGATTTGATTACCATACTAATACGTCATAAATAGAAACTCAGTTCAGAATAATAATAGTATTAAAAGTCATTCTATACCGACATACAACTAAACGGGAAATTTTCATTTCTTTTTGAACAAAAATTTTAACCAAAGTTTCTAAAAACAAATAATTCTAAAAATTTTTAGAATCAAAAATAGAGAATCTTTCTCCTAAAAAATGAATTCGAATTCAAATACATATAAAAAGTACTGCTAATAAAAACTTATTTCATGGTTCAGTGCTCCAAATAAACCAAATTTAATTATGTGCTATGTTTCTGCTTTTCCCATGTACAAAAAAGAAAGAGAATTTGGTATAGATTTTTTGGAATTATTCTTTTGAAACCATTGATATTGGGAGTCAAATTTCAAATCTCTAAAAGTATTAGACGCGAAATAAAGATTATTTTCCTCTAAAAATGCACAAAAAATGCAAGTTTTCGAAAAACAAATTCTATATAAAATTGAATCCATTGCTTCCTATTATTAGCAGCCAACATAGTCTCATTCTCCAGATGAAATGCATGAAATATTTGTAATATGTCATGTGAAAACCATAGTTCATAAGAAAAACTTTTCATATTTATATTCAGGGCTCCAAATATTGTTAAATCAGTTTTAAAATTCTGGGCTTTTAAAAAATTTAATTTTAACATCCATTTATAAAGTGTTCATGTTCTATATTGTGCACATATGAATTAGATGATATGATTACTTCAAATTATAATCATTGAGAAAATACCCCCAGAAATAAATCAAAATTTATAATAAATGGTAGTGACAGTTCAGCAAAAAACTAACGTAAACACTGCGAACATAGTTAGAGTGAACATTTGTATACATAATATTAATTTAGTTATAAATTTTGTTAACTAAAGGAGTTTTATTTTCTGTTTTTTGACTTCCTCATTGTTTGTGTAATTCGTTTTTAAATAACGATTTATAAATGCACTCTAGCTGAACTACAAATTTCATTTACTTAATAATCCATTACACAAAACATTAACGATTGTACTTGTTTTTTCAACTTGATATATTTCTCTGTCTGTATGTATTTTATAAGTGTCCTTGTTTTAAAATTTATGCAAGTGCATAAAATTAGAGATAAAATACTTTAAATATTTTTGAAGTAAAAACAAAGAAAGGTAAAAAATACTTATTCGCTCTCGAAAAAAAATTTTGAATCTAGCCTCAACATCTCTTCAGTTTACCATAATATTTTTATTCGTTTGTTATTGCCCACCCAATTATTTTTCTACAAAATTAAAATAAATAATAAATTATAAGATTTCATGATACACATAACCAAACAGAATAAGGTTTTTTATAAATCAATTAAGTATTTAAGATATGAAACTTTCAGGATAAAATACCACACTGCTTTGCTCCCATTTCTGAAAAAAAGAAAAATAATTAAAAGTATGAAATTTGTATTCGAAATTAAATAAAAGCTGGAAGAAAAAATATGTTTTAATTATATTACTGTCAAGAGAAATTTGTATGAGTCCGTAAATGTTGAAAACATTCAGTCATAACACGTTTAAGATCCGAAATTGCCAAACTAAATATGCTGGTGCAGATTGCAGTCAAAATTTTAGCGGAAACAGCTTAGAATTTAATGTTTAAACATTAAATGCTAAAACTTAACAGGTTAGCATTTAATGTTTTATAGACTTCAGAATAATATTTTAAAAGCTTATTAAATCTAATGAAAATACTCACATTAAGCATTCAATATGGAATACAAAATACGTATTAAACAATGATATTAATGATTAAATTTTTAAAACCTTTATTATATATTCCTAAAAAATGAAAGAAATAAAAACATTTATTACAGTTAAATCTCAAACCCAGAAACTCCCTTAAGGATAATTATAATCTTGCGTATATGTATAGGATTTTGAATTTTTTTATTATACATGTACTACCGATGGCACACTAGTAGTAATATAACAGAGAAATCTCCAATAAGCATACAAATTATATTCCTCAGTATTAGTGTAAATCTCAAACGTTCAATAAAGTTGAATGAGTTCAAATGAAGTTTCTTTTTTTTCTTCATTTGAGTAAAGTTTTGCAAAGTTGATTTCTCTAAAATGCTTTAATGATGACAGGGAATAATTGAAAAAAATCGAATGGGAACATTTCTTAGATATTATCAAATATTATTTTAACTATTTGGATACAGATTATAATTAAACATATATTTTTAAAATTTATGAGGAGAAGTAAAAATTATTGTTATTGCCTGTAATCAATATCATTATTTAATTTCTTTTGTGTAGTTGAAGCTATATCTTAAAAAGCAAACTTATTTATACACTTTAATTGACGTCTGCAGTTTTGTGTTTTAGCATTAATATTAGTTTTGCGTGATCACAATTTTAATAATTTCTTAATTATTAAAGTTCCCAAAATTGTTTGATTCTATCAAATTCTTGAATTAATTTTAACCATTTAAAATATTTTATTAATTATTTCCATGTGCTTCATATTTTTAACTAAATGCTGACGATTTAATGTCAGTAACATAAATATAGCAAAATTTATTTAATGATTTAATCAGTTTGTTTTGTCATTTCTAATGTAGAAAATTTATGAACTCAAATAAACTAAGTTTTGGTAAAAATAAGATTATTTTATTTTATTATTTAATAAACAAAATTGTTTTATTATTTTATCACAACAGTAATAATATTCGTTTTTTTTTGTCTAGTGAGTCACGTTTTTTGTGATTTATCCAAAGTCTCACACACGACATGTTATTATGATGGGACAAATGTGTATGGAATTTTTAACGATTGATTTGCTTAGAAAGCAAGGATTATATTTAGAACTTTTTTTATTTCTAAGTAAAAAAAATTTAGTTTGATATAAAATTCTCGAACTGAAATTATCTCTATTGGTAAAAGTAAATAATTCATTAAATAAATTAATTGGAAATATATAGGATAATTAATTTGAAATAAAATTAATTGGAAAATGAAAATCTTATCAAAGAAAATCAATCAATTTTATTTGATTCTTTGTGAGAATAATGAAAAGAAATAAAATTTACAAAATTTGGTGTAAACTGGTTAGAAATATCTAATTCAATGCAATCCACTTTTTTAGCATAACAAAATGCAAATTCCTTAATGCATAAATTTGTGAATATAATGGAAATAACTAACTAAACTAAAATTTAAAATACCTGTCAAATTAGCTGAATTAATAAAAAATTTCCTAAAGTGAAACAAATTCATAACTTATAATTTGCTAGAATAAACATGTCCCCATTATGCAATATTTTCTTTATAAACTATCTTAAGGACTTCAAAAATAATTATGTAAAAAAAGAAGATTATAAATTAGGTGATATTTTTCTTACAAAAAATTTGTTGCTGGATCTTAAGCAGGTAATCAATCATATAATAAAAACTTAAAATCAGAAAAAGATAAGAATTAATGTGTACGGTATAAGCATTTAAAAAATTAAACTTAAATGAATCTGTAGAAATTTTCAATGAATCTGTAGAAATTTAAATTTTGGTTTCCTAGACTATTTTTATTTGTTTAAAATTATAATATATTCTATTTTATCTTATAGTGCATCGACATTAAGCTATCTGATGGCTAAGATGAGTATTATAGTCATATATTACTAAAAACAAAAATCACAATAATAGTAACCAAATGTAGTAAATTTTGATGATTATTTTTTCATTCCCAAAAACATTTTCAATAAAAATAGTTATTTCCAGATAAAAATAAATACTTTAAATTAAAAAAGATGTATTTGAAATTGTTATAAATTTCTTAAAAAATCAATTAAATTGGAGCCATAAGTTTTTGCATTTGAAGAATATTTCTGTGAGAGTAAATAGTTGTAATATAGATCCAAAATTAATTTTGCTAGATAGTTTCATGCACAAGTTAATCTTGGTACAAACTTTGATACTCTTGAAGTTTTCAAAACTTATTTTATAAATGATTCTGTTATTATAAGTGAGTCTATCAGAGGAAACTCATTTATTTCCATTAATTTAGTTTCGGTAGTGATTGGCCTTATTTTATCTGAAGATATTGAAGAGTCTATCATAAATAAGATTCAGGTTCACTTGGCTTAAATATTTTTTCTAGTTTATATCATTAAGGTTAAAGTTGATTCTTTATTTGTTTTTCTGATTTTATTCAGTATACCATTTTAATCTTGTATTTTTCTTTTTCTTTGAAATATTTCTATCTTATAAGAAAAAGGGAAGGTCGTTAGTTGAAAAATATTGTCATATTGTTCAACTATTTGTTATTTTAAACATTTAAATAAGTATACAAAAGTATTTATTTTTAACTAAGAAATTATATAACAAATCCGTTGATTTATTAGATCCCTTTCATCAATAATTAATGCTATGTACTTAAAATATAAAAATAGTATAAAATTAAATTCTAATAATACTAGGTTCTAATATAATAGTTTTTTTACGATCATAAAACTTTCTGATAGTTTTTTTATGATCATAAAAAACTATTCAACTTTACTGATTGGGCCATAGCTTTCGATGAAATTTAATTTCAAATTTAACCGAAAAAAGCAAATATAATTGGATTCGTTTGAAATATCATGAATTAGTTTCATGATTAACACAGCGAGATTGTTTTTATTGAATATAAGTGTATATTACCTAATACTTTTATAATAATCTTTGTCAGTATTTCACAAGATTTTATTTTATAAATATTTATTTATTAAGGATATTGTTGCTTAAAGTGTTGAGATAGCTGGTTATGTTGGTGATTCAAATGTTTTATTTGTATTTCCGATAACAAATTGTATCATTTTATTATTAGAATTTCCTGTAGATTCATAAATATCATGCTAAAATCACGATGCCTTTTTCATAAGAAGTAAATTTTCATTCACAATATGTTTATGAACTAAAATTACTTTCTTGTTAAAAAAAAGAGAAATATGTACAAATAGTCGAACTTTTATGCTTTGTAGTCCAATATTTAGAAAGTTAGTAAATGATTTGATCTATGTATGCAGTGAATTAGGGAATTCTATTTTGGAATTATTTGCTAAACATTAGAAGTACACATAGATATCATTAAGTTGGTATGACAGATGATCTATAGTATGTGTATAATAAAATAATTCAAATATTTGTGAACACAAAAAGGTAATGGACTATAGAGGAGAGTAACAAATTGTATTGATAGTCAAGTTATAGGTGAATAAATTATCGGAAAACTTATTCTCCTTAGTATTTCAAATTTAAAACTACCAATCTTTACAAGAGGGGGCTTCGATGTTCTAACAAATCATCCATAAATAAATGTTGGAAATGCGAGTGCACTTTAGCTAGCAAGTGAATCTGTTACATTTAGCAATAATCACGAGTAAGCACTTATCTTAGTATTGAGACTGTGAACATGAACCAATGAATTATATTAGATCTAATTTCTGATGAATTACAATTTTCATTATAGTATTTATAAACAAGACAGGAGTTATGGATCGAATTAGAGAGTCACTTGTTAATACCTTATCACATAGGTGCAAGACTCCATACACTATGGATTCAAAACCATATGGTGTTTTGAATGGCATCATTTTGGGCCTACCGTAAAGTATATAAATACATTTATTAGCAGTTGTGCAGCGAAATATTACGTAACATAAGTTACTCCAGTAGCTCCATAGTGATCGTTTTTCTTATTTCTGTTAGGTAAATGAACAATGTTATGACGTATGGGAAGGTCGCAAAAGCCTTAGGAAAAAAAATCCTGTTCTCTGACTAATAGCCTTACCTAATTGTTCACATTAGTTTGGGGAAAAAGAAATCCATTATTTTTACGTGAACTTTTTGTAGCTTCTTTCAGATTCGCTTTGTAAAAAGGTTTAAAACAGTTTTCATGTAGATTTTTAGGTCTTGTGCGAAGCTACGACTGCTGACATGCTCTCAAGTTTGATAATTTTTGATATTTTATAGACATTCTAGACGATGTTGTATCCATGCGAGGTGCATCTTTAGCATCCAAATACCCAAACGGAATTGACGAAACCAAAATTGTGCGTAACTGGTTGTTACAGTCATATATAGGACGATAAACACCTTTCACAATTTTAGCCACCTGGTTAGCATTTTCGCTTTATAAAAGAAAAATTAAAATGTATCGAATTTTCTGTTTGTTGTCTTCTATTTTTCAAACCTTGTACTCATTACTGAATTAATCAAACAAACAACCGCAAGAGAATATTTTAGTGTCAAATGTCACCTTTCCAATGAGCATAAATTTGAAATTGTTTGATAGATACCTCACGAGATAGCGATCACTACAGACGTCTACCGAGAAAATAACGGATAACTTTTTCCCCAACCTAATATTAAATAAAAGGACTTCCATTAAACTCGACGTCTCAACCATAATACCAAATGAGAAATTATGAGTAAAATAAATAAAAAATAAAATAGACTTTGATTGTCAATTATTCACTTATATAAATATTCCTAATTTAATCAACAAGATTTACAGCCATAAAAATTAAAAAAGTATAAATATTTATGGTAACTGAATAATTTTTCAAAACGTAATTGCAAATTTAGACACTTTTAAGTAGAAGAATTAGCAATTTTTAATATTTCATATTTATTTGCATAAATTTTTTCTTAAAGACACTGCACCCAAACGCTTGTTTCTGTATGTGATTTTTATATAAGTTGAGAATGTAGAATCTTAAAAATAAATTGAAGTATAAAGTACTAATAGGAAATTTTAAAATACTAATAAGAAATTTTAAAATATCTCTGGCTTATCATAGATTATATGAATATATATTATTTTTTCTTACTAAAAAGTGTAATGTATTATTTTTTTAAATGTGTAACTCTTTTTCTTTAAAGAGAATACAAAAAACTTACTTAATAATTTAAATTTAGTTTTTTGAAGATATCTGAAAGGAATTCAAATGTAAGCAACCAATCGATATTTAATAGTTGTTGGATAAAAGAAATCCCTTATACATTTATATAAAAACATTTTTAATTAAAACAGAGAAATGTAAATTATTTCTTGTCTTCACCACATTACGTAATCAGCAATTGCTGAAAGTGTTCCGTATGCAAATCTTGAGCTGTACGTTTTAAGAGCCGTGCTTAGAATAGAAGTAAATTAAAAAGCATTATATTACCTTCACAGCATTTTCTTCATATTACCATTCAGTAAAAGCTCCAATTTTTCATGATCTTTCCAGTTATCGCATATTGAAGAAGTAAATAACATAATACTTAATATTGATATTTAT
The DNA here is from genome assembly GCA_026290005.1 of Latrodectus geometricus. Classification (NCBI taxonomy): domain Eukaryota; kingdom Metazoa; phylum Arthropoda; class Arachnida; order Araneae; family Theridiidae; genus Latrodectus; species Latrodectus geometricus. The sequence goes on from JAPDSC010003209.1 coordinate 31,846, forward strand.
CCTAAAATGCCATTTTCAACCATTATTGTAACCACTTATTTGCTGCAAATATGCAACATTTGTAAAGAAAAAGTTTTAATAGATGGCGATGTGGCCAACTACTTGTATGATTTTAAAACTTTAGATTTTGATATGATGGAGAAAATTACTTTCATCAAATCTTATAGTTCCATCTTTCGATGGAACTATAAGTTCCTTTAAATTTCTAGCATAATGAATTGAATGTTTTGAATTTGTGTAAATTGTTTTCTGTGTGTAACTTTTGTGTTTATTAAAATTGTTTTTGTAATAATATATGATCTTATTTAATTTCCCGAGCAGTGTTTTGAAGGCACTCTTTCGATCGATTTTATATTTATTCGAATTATTTAGATTAATTAATTAGATTTTCTTTTCATTTGTTCATTCAAATTCATTGATACCTTTGAAAATTTCTTCCCTTAAGTTAAAGTTTAAAGAGTTTCATACATCAAATATTATTCTTGCATTTTCTTTTCAAATATATGAAATTCAATCAAAGGAAAAAAAACGAAACCTACAACATTGGTAATTACATAAAGCAGTAAACTAAAAAAAGCATAGTTTTCAATTTTGTTACTGTCTCATTTACAATATAATCTTACATTGTGATATTCTACTATCTTATAGTGCTGTTGAAACCTAATTATCAATACTTTTTTTCTTTGTATATACACAAGCAACTAAAGACATCCTTCATACAAGATTTAATTAATGCATCAACAATAGTATATGCATCTTTACTGATTTTATATTGAATTTCTTAATTGCGTCAACTGACAATCAAAAAGGCAACAGTAGTGTTTCACTGAAATTTTTACAAATCGATGATACTATAGATATAAAGTGCGTTATTTAAAGATTTTTTCAACGAAGATTCACTCTCAGAATAAATACATAATTTAATATATTAATTAACTATTCCAATTTTTTTATTCAAGTGAAACCAATCAAATATCAGCAACATTTTTATGTTAACGCATTGCCTTTTTTAATATTTATTTTTTCCTGGAACACAGCGTGAAATATAAAAATATCTAAAATCCTATTTACCTATTTTTCTCAGATTTTTCTTTTGGTTGTGTCTTTCCCAAGAACACAGGTAGACCAAATTGAATTACAAAATGGTGAAAAAAGTCACATGTTTTTTTTAGGGCAATCGTATCATTGACAATATTGTTTACCATTGAATCAGTACTTACAAAAATTTTAATATTTTTTCATAACATTCACTAAAACCTGACTATGATATGTATTTTTAACATGTCATCGTGAAGTTTTAGTGATTAATAATTTTTTTATAAAATAAGGACTCGACAAATTTCATTCACAAAATTATATTTTGCTAAAGCTATTTCTTTATTACTTATTTTTAACATGTCATTGTGCTTTTTCACATGTTTTTTGTTTTATTTTCTTTTAATAATTTAAAAGCAATTAAAAAAAGATCATATCAGATCCAGCTGAAAACAAGACACAGCAATAAAGTACATAATAAAAATGTTTTGTAATACATTTTAATCTTGTTTCTAAAAGAGCACAAAATGTTTCTCACTTGGTTGAACTTGGAATGCCAAATATTTGAACTCATTAATGTAGGCAAACATGCATTAATAATCATAGTATGCATATTAATAATGCTTCAATAAATGTTTTTATATTAAGAGATAAATATTTAATCCATCATCTTTGTTTATTAAGCTAAATCCTTTTTGATATTTCCAATTCTTAAAAACAACCAGGGTTGGAAATCATTATCAATATTGTGATAAAAAGTTTTAAGTAGCCATTTAAAAGTTGTTATAAGGCAAGTTATAATCAGTCCTTATAATGTGCACAATATTTTAATAATTTTTAAATAAGAATGGAATTAATTATAATTTTGATTTATCATGCATTAAAAAATAATCCTTAATTTGAAAATATTTGTTACAAAATAAATATTTCGCAAAGTAAAAATGTGTTTTATATATAAAATTATCTTTTTTTTATATACTTATTATGCTTTTATATTTCCAAGAAATTGAAAAAAAATGAAATACGCTGATGGCCATCGTAAACACAACACCCGAAGGAAGCATGCAAATAACATGAAATTTACAGCATATATTATAGGACGTGAGAAATGCAAATGATAGGAATTTCAGAATAGAGATATGCAAATGATTTTGAACTTCACAGAAGTCTATAAATTTAATCATTTGATACTACATTTGTTACTAGGTCAACATGTAACCTACAAAATAAATTTTCTTGGTGTTAAA
>JAPDSC010003210.1:3840-56326 GCA_026290005.1 Latrodectus geometricus
TATATATATATATATATATATATATATATATATATATATAGAGAGAGAGAGAGAGAGAGAGAGAGAGAGAGAGAGAAATAGAATTTACAAAAACATCCTTTTCGTTTGCATATAAACATAAGACAGCTGATGTTTATTTTTTTTTATTATTACATAAGCAATATATATAGTTCAGTTCATGAATATACAGATTATTGTTTCACAAATGAATAATAATCTATTGACAAAAATTAAAACAAACTAAATTACTACATTCATAGAAGACTGGAAACTACATGCGAAGCAAAATGAATATAGCACAGGTTTATAGTCATTAAAATATTCATTTCATGTAATGAATTGTATCTTTACACAGTCGTAGATTGAATTTTAATTATCTCACTGTACTGAAGAAGTGAAGCATAACTCAGATACTGACGATTACAGGAAACTCGTCTTTACAGGAGCTCAATTTTCTCTCGAGGACTATGTGGGTAAAACTTCAAGGTAACCTGAAATATAATATGATTCGTCAAACACTGACATTTTTTCATGGTATACTCTAAGTTTGAAATAAATATATAGTAATAATTAAAATTTTTAGATTAGAAAGCTAATCTTATGTAATAATATAGTTGTACAAAGTAAAAAATCTAAGAAATGTATGATAAAGAAACGAATTAATTATAGCTTAGACATAAAAAATAAAATATGATATGTTTACTCTTAAACAAATTGAAATAATATCAAAAGTGTTATATTAGCAGGTAATTCACTTCAGAAAAAAATTTATATTTTCTATAAGTTGGTATTTGTATGGTAAGATGTTTGTTCGATAGCGGTTTTTTTCAATAATTTTCTTTTCGTGTATGTGTGATAATGAAACATTAACTTAAATGAAGCTCAAAATATATTTGAAACTAACATATCTTTGATCCAGAAGTATTTATTTCACAGAAATAATATACAAGAACCAAATCATTGTACTACAATGTAATTTTAGAATAATTTAAATATGAAATACTTTCCATAAGTTCATTTTTTGACTTATGCAATTTCGTCTGGTAAGTTTGAAGTTGAAAATTTCCTTATTAATTTAATATTTTTTATTGTAAAAATAATATAAATTAAATTTAAAACATTTGAATTACTTATTTTGATATTAAAATATTTTTTATAGTGTATAAGATAGGAATGGAGGAGAGATACAAATGATCTATTCGTGGTAAAACAATTCTTGAAAGTTCAAACATTTTCTTTCAATGATTTTTTATTTATTTATTTATTTGAAATACGATATTTCTTCTGATAAAATTTAAAATCAAAACACTTTTTTTTCATTTATTGTAAAATCTAGTAATGAAAAAAAGAATAGTTTAGGTTAATGTTTTTGAAGTTAAAATATGTATTTGTAACACTCAAACGTTATTTTATAATGCATTAAATGACGATAAATCATGGTGCTTCAATGTAAAATTATAAATAATATATAAATTATACATTATCATCTATTAAATCTTCTGATAGGTGCTTTTTCACCTGATAAAATTAAAAATCAATTTTTTCTCAGTTAATGTAATATCATGTGCAAAAATGTAATTTCAATATAAATCAATACATTTGAAATCGAATTTTGTGATCTTTAAATATTATTTTACTTTATATAAAAAGGGAAAATGTATCACACTTCAATATTATGCACCACTTTAAAAGTCTTCAAACAGAATTTTACTTTAGAGTTTTAATCACTATAGAAAAAGAGGGAAATTTTTCTTTCTTCTGTCACGTGTGGGCTCAATTCCTGAAGAATTCCAGAAGTTTCTATTTGAACGACAAGTGCATACAATGCTATTTCTCTTAAGAATTCTTTTCACGAAAATCGTGGAAATCTAGAAAGACTTTGTTGATTGCCGAAAGTCTTCCATTTCCGTAGAATAACCTCTGAATTACTATTCTTTATTTTTAGTGAATTGAAATTATTATTTTATTAAAAATCTTCATGTTCAATTTAAAATATATATATTTTACAACATTAGAGGCTTAAAAAAAACCAAATATAAAGTTTATATTACAATAGATTTTATGCTTAAATTTTGTAACTACAATATTTTTTATTTTATATGTAATATGTAAAATGTCAGATTTCTGTAAATAGCGCAACTCTGTACCTAAATCCAAGATTATTGAAAAAAAATAAACTTAATTGTGGCAAACTGATATTTCTTCCAATGCCAGTAAAAATATTAATATTTTTATAAATTCAAATCTGTACTTATTATTTATGATTCATTATTTGCTACAGTTGAAATGTCAAAGTGAATAGTACACGCATATTACGTTTCCTGCAATGATTTAAAAGTCTTACATTTTAATCAGGAAAAGAAAGGTAGGAATTTGAAATATTTCTGTTCATTTTTAAATATTATAATAACTACTGAGAGTGTGAGATGGAAGATTAATTTTATATATTTATCTCAACAGCAGTTACTAAGAGGCTAACCCTTCTCCACAGCTAGGCAGGAAGCTGCAAATCAATTATCATCACCCGGTGAACACCCGTGAGCAAGGTCACGCATTACCTACATCAAACCACCAGCTACTGCTTTATAGGGTGGGCCACATTCATTCATCATCTCAAAAAAAAAAAAATACAACAACAAGGAATCACAGAGTTTAAGAGAAAGAGAAATTGATCCCCGAAACGGGATTGGAACCCCGGACCAGCAACTTAGGATACTGGAAAACTAATCACTCAACAACCATCCAGCATTTAATAAACAACATAAAGAGGATAAATCAATATTTTATTGACTTCATATTTTTAAGTTTATTCATTTCGCCAAAGTTCTCAAGTCTTGCATTTGATCCTGTAATTTCAAAGTTATGTTTTTTTTTTATTTTTTATTTATTATTTTTTTAACGCAATGAATTTCAACTGCGTAAAGAAAACTTTTACAATCTAAAGCGAGTGTAAGGTGGCATATGGACATTTACAAACTTACACTAGCTTCTGAGTACGCTGCCCACTTGCAGCTTCAAAATCTTGCACTTAAATTTTATTATTTCTTTTTTTTTCAAGAAATATTTATTTCTTCATAAAAACATTACATAGAAAGTAAAATTGGTTGTTGTAAAACATATTTTCAATTTCTATCACTTGATAAAATGAAGAAAGTCTTAAAACATTCTGTACATGTAAAATAATTATCTTTATTACTTCAATATAATGTTGATCACATAAATTATAGGTTTATAGAGAAAGGTTTAAATGAATATTTTAATTCAAATAAAAATTATTCTTTAAGAACTAAGGAAAAAGAGTAAATTAATGTAATTTAACTGTGCAAAAAAATCTTGATAGTTTAAAATAAATTTATGGAATAGAAAAAGTCTTGTACCTATTAATTTATTTTATGATTGTTAAATCCTGAACTTTTTGTGACAATATTGTTTAAATTTTATAAATCTTATCCTAAAATATTGAATAAAATTCAATGACTTCAAACAAAAGCTATAAAAAAATGTGATAAAAATTATAATAAATTTTAAATGATTGTAATCTGATACAAATAGCTAAATACTGTTTAAATATTCCAACGCATGATCACGTATTTTTTTTTCAAATTTTTAATCATAAAAGGAAAATTTAAGAACAAAAATGAAAAGCAAATAATGATAATGGAATAAAAAAAATGAAAATTCTCCAATTTTATTTATTTCTTTTTTGAAGAAAATGCAAATAGACGAATTTGAAAAGAAAGAAGTAAATGATATTTTTGGGATTCCGAGAAGCTTTTTTTCTTTGGTTCTTTTTTGTTTTTGATGCATATTATTTGTTCATTGGTTTATCCACTGAATTTAAAAGTTCAAGATTTAATATTGATAGCTTCAAGTGTCTCCTTACTCAATTTACAATGCCTATTTATAAGAAAATTTGCTGGAACAATGAACGAAGAAGTTATGCATAAGGGACCCATCTACATGCAACAAGGGAGGAAGATGTCAATATTGAATTCGATTGAATCAATATGAACATCACGGGAATAATCACTAACTAAAGTATAACCTTCCAAATGGTGTCTTTAAACAACGACACACCTCTGACGAACGTTTTGTGCCGCTTTACCTTCGGGCTCGGGACCACTGGCTACTAGTCCTGTTTTGGCTGGACTTGGCGTCGTCTTCACTGTGACCGGACTAGAAGGGCAAGCGGGAGCTTCAGAAGGATCCACTTCGACGTAGCAGCACTCATCGCTGCTTTCTCCTGAACAAGACGCTTCCACTCGGACAGAGTGCACTTCCGGGATGGAGCATGCTCCCATAATCCGAGTGTGTTTCGTGCGCACGCAGCCATCCTTGCCTACATCTGCTGTCACCTGCATAAATAAAATTTAATTAAACTTCCAAGAAATAAAACAGAAAACAAGTTATTTTCCTGTGTAAGGTAAGGGAGATAAATATTATTTATTTACGATAAATATGCCAAACAGTTACGTTTAAACGACCATGAGAAGCATACTTCCAACTAATTCATTAATTTTTAAAATTCCACGGGAAGTGGATGCAAAATGTGTCTAGTTTATTATTCTTATTGTGAATTTTAGTACTTGAAAATTATTTTTTACAAATGTAACATAATGCGAAATATTAAAAAATGTGTGTGTTAGTGTGTAGTGAGTAGTGACGGGAGATATACTTCCCACTCAATAAAGCTAATATTAAAAATCAATAAAAAATTAGGTAATTAGCTAAATTAATTTCTTTTTACAAATAAATCTCAATCCAAGAAACAAATTTAACATAACATTTCTAGAAAAAATGGTACAATAAAAGGTTAAATGAAAATTACAACTGTATCATACCAACATCTTTTAAAAATTGCTCAAAAAATTATCTTGATTAGCTTAGTTTTGGGTTTTCACAAACAAACAATGATCATTCAACAGCAAGAAGTTGGCAAATATATTGTGACACTGTTTTGGAATAAGTGAACGACAAACTATTCTACAAAAGAGTTTCAACCATTAGAAAGCTGCATGTTAGATCATTAAAAGGAACTAAATGGGGGAAAGTTCAAAACTAACAAAGGTTAATATTTTCATATTTTAGTCCTAAAATGTAAGCTGTAGAAAAACTGCAAATGTTCATATACCCTAAAAGAATACTCTTTTTAGGTGTAAGTTTCTAATGATCTTGTAGTAATTAAAATAGATGAAAGATGTAAATAATTTTTTAAGACATCGCAATTATTGAACACTAAAAATAATTTACATATTTCCCCTCATAAACAAATAGTCCCATTTAGCATTTATATCGGAACATAGTTTTCTGCTATTCCCGTTTCTCCAAGTAACAAACGCCGCTAGCAATGGAACATAAACACTGAACCTGATTATTCCTGTTTCCCCTGACAGAAAACGAAACAGAAGTTCTATGTTACAATTTGTTACTACAAAGAAGAACGTAGGGGAAGGGAAATGTTCTCAGAACCACTTTTTCTCAGAATATATTCCTGTTACTTTTTTCTCATCACTACACTAATAGTGCAAAAAGATCCAAATATAGCTAAATATTGTCTTAGTTGTCCATATGCTTAAGTTCATATTCTTTTCCTTAATTATACTTTGCTTTAGAGAATAGAAAATTACAATCTAACAGTGCCATTATCTTTTTGAAAAAAACAATTACTAAGAATCCTACATTATATTTATTACCAAATAATATTATGCATAAAAACCCCAAATTCAGGGAGAGAGAACCGATGGTCATCTTTGTAATCTAGCATTCTTTGGGATATATTTGCTAAAATATTTTAGCTGATTGAGGCATTTCAATGAATAAATACTAATTACTTAATTCCATATATCCATGACATATGCTTCTCTTCTTATAATACTACATTTTTCCTCTAGGCTCTACTGGCTTTAATTTCTGACTTATAAGCTTAAAAGTTTTAGAACTTACAACACAGTGTTTTTTTGCATTACGCAAATTCCAATACCAATTACTTAAGTATACGAGTGAAGTTCAAACTGTTTATTTAAACTATAATTAGACAATGAAGTTACAGCAATTAGCTGTCTTTTAGAGTGATAAAAACATCTTTCGACTATTTAGAGCAAAATATATCACTTCGTACAGACTTTCTGGTTTAGGGATGTTTCATCATTAGATACATATATCTTACATTAATTTAACATCCCTGTTATTGATCCTTAAAAAATGTTTCGTAAATGCGGTATTCAAAATTTTGATTTTTTCAAATTCATCAGTGTTGAGTTCGGGTTTTTACCGGATGTAACATGTATATTTACAATACCGATGATCCGAGTTATTAACATCTTCCCTCGAAAACGTAATTTTTTTTTTTTTAAATTATAAAACTATATTGTTTCAATGTTTTTTAAAGCACTCTCATATAAATTATGATATCATTAAATAATAATATTATACAAGAAACTTTTAACAAGTTCTTTATATTTGTCTTAGTATAAATTTGATTTATTATTCACTGAAATGCTATTAGAGTACTAGCAAGTCAGATTACCCTTAATTTCCATTAGTAATGTCTCCTAGGTGAAAGAAAATTTGTTAATTCTTGACTATCTTTGTCTAACTGAATTTATCAATGGCACTTGAAAGTATCGACTGTTGTTAATAGCACAGTAGATATTTTCAAGTGATACACTCTTAAAAGTATTTAATTGGAGTTCCACATTGGTAATGGAATTATTTTATATTCAGAGTTAAGTCCACTCTAAATAGCACTAAAAAATTCTATCTACCTTAGTGACACATTCAAGAGAATAAAAATCTCTATCTTAGATGGTTTCATCAAATGATTGACCAGTAAATCTATCATTTAATTTTCCATTTGAAGTATAAAATATTCTGGTATTTTCGGTAAATATGTGCCGGTTTCTTTTCTATTTCAAATTTCAACATTATTTTATGCGGTGGTACACTAAATAGTTTTAGTTCATCAATAAATACAAAATTGTAGTATTTGGAACTCTGAAAAGCTAAATCTTTTGTTTCGAAAACAGGTTTATCCATTGAGTCTTTTTTTTATAGTTGCTTTCATACTCTTATTTACTTCTACATGCTAATCTAGTGTTATATATTGAACTTCACCAAAATCTTTTATCAACTTCAGAAATTATGTGCAAGGAAATAATGGGCTGAATATATATATTTAGCTTTTTCTAATTAACGTGCTCGACACTTCCATCAGGCGATTTTGAGACTTGTTTGTCACTCAGCACTCAATTTCTGTACACAAGGTATAATTAGATCGGGACTTAGGACTTAATGTGGATTTAAACAATTACAAACATCCAACCCCATTTGGGAATTGTGAACCAATGAGAATCGAAAACACTAACAGAGTGCAAGAATGCTAATCATTCGGATATCAGCCCAGTGTGTTTTTGCGGCATGGGAATTGCGTAAATTGTGTTTGATAATTTCACTTCTATCTTTTCATCTAGATCAAAGTTTGTTACTTGAGTGTCAAATTAACATCACAATGCGATCAACAATAAGTAATTCCTTATGTTTGGATCTCAAATTATGATAATTATACCATTTTTTCTGTTGGTTATTAATTTGTTAATTGGTATTTCAATACATTCTGCAGATGCGTTTAAATGTTATAAAGATAATTAGTAAATGATTCAAGATTCCATGAAACAAAACACTATTAAAATGTCATACAGATTTTTAAGTAACTGAAATTTCTATTGGATTGTGTCCATGGACAATAAATATGGGGAGATCGAAAAATGAATCTTCTGCCTTACGATCTTATAGCATGAAAAATCATTAGCTTTACTAAGCCAATTAATCTTTCTTTTTATTTATTACTATGTGGGTAATCTGATTTATAGCATTTGGTACAGATCGTAAAATTTTCAGAAATCCTGGCATTATCTTGTCTATAAACTGTATCCCACTATCTACAGTAATGATCAAAGGAATGCCATTTTTTAGGAAAATTTTCATTAAGACACGACAAATCACTTTCATAGTTATGTATTTTATAAGAACTGATTCTAACTGGTAACTAACTATATTTTTACTTCTGGTTTCAGATTGGAAAAGCTTTTTTTTATAATTTCAATTTGCTTTATTTCAAATGAAGCAGACTGAAATTTTGTGTAATTATATGTAATTATACGATCTGTTTCTGAAATATTTTATAATCAAAAATTGAAAGTTGTCAATTTCCGTAACTGCAAGCAAATTCTCAGTGTGTTTAAAAACTATTTGACATATTACATGTGTAGGAAAAGTGTCTTTCATTTAAAAGCTTCAATTATTTCTCTTAGTGTAAAAGATGTCTTTACATTTCTTGATTTTAAACAAAATTTTATGCAGCTTCTAAATGGAATGCATACTGAAAGTAAATTACACTATGCAATTTGTAATAATTATTAAAATTATTCTTAGGTTATAAAGATGTTATTAAGTGTTTTCTTTAAACGAAACTTTATTATAATCATCTATAAATACCTTTTGTTGTAAACATTTAAATTCTTTTAAGCTAGCATAAAGTTAACCATTTGTAAATACATTTTAAACATTAGAACAATTTTGTTTTGTTTCTGTTCGGGTACTTCCTAAAACTTGAGCATCAGTTCTGCATGATGGAAAAAGAACAATATTAAAGGATACCTGAAAATTTTCCTTTGATATTAATTTTAACAACTTAGAAAAATAGTAATGTATCCAGGCTATTTTCATTATTGCCTTCCGAATTGTTCTTATATCCTTTCGTTTTAATTCTAATCCAAATCTTTTAGTTCCATGCACATGTTTTCTCTTAGTTTCAATTTCCAATTATTCTTCTCATTCTCTTTCTATCTAAAAACCTATGACTTCCTCTCTCTTTCAGTTCGCCAGAAAATTGTAGTGCATCTTAACTCTCTATGAAATAACTCTTCATATTGCACAGATTTATTATTTATTTATTATCTTATTTACAAATCTTACTCAAGAATGCGAAGATCATTTAAAGAATTTAATGTTATCACAAATAAATAACATTTAAATTATCAAGCAATACATTAAAATAATAATGTTTTTATTTTAAATACTATGAATCATTGTAAAATAAATATGAAATAGTATTATCCCACTATTATTAGAGAACTTTAGAAACCAAAAATAATTCAAAATTGTAACATTTCTCATAAAATATTTTACATTTCATTATGTTTCAATCAAAACTGAATGTCAAAGTTTTATTAACTTAATTAAATATTCAACACAATAGCAGAAAATAAAAAATCAAGATTAATCATAGCATTATTAACCTCAAATTCTTTAGTTATTTTATGATATAAAATAAATAAGCTATTATTTTTCACTTAAGCACATTCCTTAAATATTTTCTTATTGAAACATTTTAATATATTTTAACATCAATATCTTTATGAAAATGGCAGACAAATTATTTATTAAGCAAAATATTTATGTCATATTATTTACATTAAACCAAAATTTGTTTCCTCAATTAATATAAAACAATAGAATAATTTTTGAAATAATTCATGTAAATTAAAAATATTAAATTACCAGCAAAATCATTAAAAAATTTTGCATTAATTAAACTAAATTCGAAAGCATTTATTTATTTAGGAGTATTAGTTTAAAAAAATTCATTTTTCAAAATTAACAAATACTAAGCAATAAACAATACTTTAACATTGACATCAAGTTTATTTAAAAAAAAAAAAATATTAAATAAATATTTACTCATGCTTTTAATTTTGCTTTTTCGAAAATAACGTCTATTACTCTGTTACAAAGTCTGTTACAAAATCTAAAGAATCTCAGTAAAATTCCAAAACAAGTTTAATTAATTAATATTCATTTCATCGAACTTATAAATATTGACTCTTAGTAATATGGGAGAATTATTCAATTTGTACTGATTGATTAATTTGTAGATGACTTATTTTATCCAATTAATTAACACATAACTATTTTACATTCCTTTAAATAATAATTCAAGGAACACTAGGGTTAATGTAGCTTTCTGAGGATCATGTAGCCACTCAGGGAAGTAAAGAATATAAGCATTTTTTTAATATCATTACACTTATTTAGCACTAATTTACATTTTTATTGCACAAACAAATATTCAGTTAGCACATATGTACGGGAAGTGAGGATTCTGCTGCCACTGTTAATCCACCAGGTTACTACTAAACCTCGAACACAAAAATAAAGATTCTTTCACCTGTGCTCCCATCATTGGTAGAAAACGAAAACTGAACTTGTTCTTAGTACCAGTTAATTATCTAATTTTCAGAGAAATTTATATTTTTTATTACACAAACATATATTTATTTCAACCATATATATCAAAAGTGAGGTTTCTGCTATACTTGGTAAGACCACCATGTTACAGCTGAAACTCAAACACGAATAACGATTCTTACATTTTCTGTCTAGGCCTACCCTTGACAGAAAACGAAAACAGAATTGGTAAGAGTTAATTATTTGACTTTCACAGAGTTTCTTGAGCTGATAGGATTAAAACTGTTGAATGATCTTTAAACCTTGGTCATTTCTAATAAATTTAAGTTCTACTATGAGCTATTTCAGAAGAGCTTCGATATTGTGAGTCAATGGAAAAGAACAAACCAAAGTAATTTTAATCCAATTCGATTGCATCCATACAAAAAATGAAAACCTAATTTAAAAAAATGTGACATGACAAACCATGTCTGTTGTATCTATTTTCTTGACCTAGAGCTCTGTGATGAGGATCCTGTGTTGCGGTTAGGTGGTCAGCCGTATAACGCGAAACCTCCAGTGTTTAGTTCCCAAGCATACTTGGTATACAGTTTTATCGACCCTCTGAAGCGATAAAAAGCTGACTCAACTTTGTTTAGGATATAACCTCGTACATTAGTGCTGGGAGTGCGAAGCACTAAAACCATTGAACTGAGAATCAAATAATGAAATTCAAACCCATACTTAAAGTTTTTGACGAGATAATCCAAATAACTAAATTGTTGACTTTTAAAGCAGCAACTAATTAATGGATTCTAAAAAGCACTAATTAATTACAATCGTCTGAAATACTTCGAAGGCACTTTTTATTATCAATAATTACCATAAATTTCAATATTTAAAGCAACTAGATTGTAGATTTACATGCTTCAAATGCAATGATTATAAAAAAATTCATCTATGAGCCCATTTATTTAAATTACTTTACTTTATCATTTTTGATATATTTCCCAAATAAGTATTTGAAAATTAAAAACTTTTATATTGCACTTAATTTTATCTTCGTTTGTAACCTAATGTGTTATTATGTTAATATAAAAAGTGTACACGAGAGATGAAGTGTTTTTGAATTTTTGTGTCTGTAATTAATTTTATCTGATACAAATTTATAATATGATTAATGTACGCAGATTTATCAGTTTCTGTATAATTAGTATAAGGTTTTCATGATGTAAGAATAACCTCAATAATTAAAGAAATATTATTAAAATAAAATTGAGATTTAAATACTTACCGTTTTCTTGTTTGATGGACTTTTAGACGAATTCAAAGTCTCGGACGGCGGTGACTCTTCGAAGCAAGGAATTATGTAGTTGAAGGGTTGTTCTGATTCTGAGGCTTCGTGCTTGGGCGATTTACCTATTTCGTAGGTGTTGCTGGTGCGAGGAGTGTCCGGAGCAGACTTCTTGCTAGGACCGGGACTGGACTTTCTTTGTGTCCACGTATGTGGGAATGCAAGGCTTGGTGTGCAGGGAGCAGAACGCCCTGAAAAATTAAGATGCAATAAATTAAAATGTAAAAAAAAAAATTACCTAGTGAAAAATCTTTAGAAGTAATTCATATTTATTTCAACATTCGCATATATATTGAATGGATTTTGGAGGATTTTCGTACATTTCAGCAATCAGGTCTGAATTCAGATATTCCCTAATCATCTCTATCTTAAAAAAAATTAAAACATAAAAATATTTAGCTATATAAAATATAGTTCTGTGGGAAAAAAATTCTACAAAAGACCTTTTGCTGGTCTTAGGCAAAATATTAGGTGATGTTTAATTTTGATCCCAAGAAATTCCTAATCTTTAATTTCAATTTCAATAGGAATTTACTTAGGATGATACATGAGTATAAACTTTATGTAAAGTAAAACATAAAGTTTATATTTATGTATCATGTAAGTAAAACATAATGTTTTTATTTTATTCACGTTATATAGAATATAAGTTGCTACACAAATATGTGATAAATAATTTTTATTAATATAAATAATATATAGAGCTAACATATATGCTTCGTTCATTTTGAAATGTCTGTATTTTTAAAAATAAGACATGTATGCACTTGAACGGTATATAAAAGAATTCACAAAAACATCGAATTTAAAAGCCCTCTACATGCTATTTTGTGTCATTTTGGTGACATGATGCATGTCTAGATGCTAATCGAATTTCTCTTTGTTTTGATTTCCATTTTTAATACCCTGTAACGTACAATTAAGTAGCTTAAAAAATATTTTCATTTTTGTAACGTGAAATTCAACATAAATCTGATATTGTTTGATAGAAACTTTCAGAAATATTGATCACTAAGGCATCTATTAAAAAATAATAGATTTCTTTTTTTTCTTAAATTCATCTGAAATTCTCTTTAAAATTTAATTAAAAGATGAATAAAAATGTGCCCATTCCTTAGATACCTTATGTCTTCAAGTATCCTAGTTATCATAAACCAGGGAAAAATCACAAAAATGACAATAACGCAAAAAGTTAAACTTGAAATTTAATGAAACTTATACACATTATGAAACACATAGGAAAGTAAAAATCAGCTTAAAAAGAAATCATTAGACAATTATAGAGATATAAAAATTAGCGTATGCATACAATAAAAAAATAGGTGGTGTAAGTTAGGTTTAAGAAAAGTACCTATAATATTGGATATTGTTCCTCCAAGAAACATCACACATGCAGTGATGTGTGATTCTCTCGATGGTGGTATTTATTAATTGTCAAAGAATTAAAAAAAAAAATTCTCTTCCAAAGCAGTTGGAAGCATGTCTAGAGTCCTGGAAGGGGGACTAAGAGCAGCTACACATTATCCTAGAGTCTCCAAAACATGCCCAATCGGGTTAAAGTCCCCTGATCGAAATGGTCACAGTACGCGCTCAACTGCATCCTGTTCACGATAAGCATCAATAATGCGAGCCATATGTGGTCTCGCATTATCACCCTGTACACAAAATCATCATCTATTGTCCTGGCATAAGGGCGCACATTAAATTCGAAGAATCATCTCAATATGTTTTAATATTTACACGGGAACATACATGGTTGTTTGTGTGTCTACCAATAGATATAAGATCCCAAACACTGATGCTGCCTGATCTGTGTCTTCCAGATATTTGAGGATGAAAATGAGTTCTAATTTCTCTCGAAAAATAATTCGCTACTATCATTTTCAAGGGTAAACCTGGATTTATCTGAAAAGAGAACAACCCTGCATTGATCACACGCCCAGTAAACATACTGACATGCTCATTGCAAACTTGCAATGTATCAGAAAAAAAATGTGTGCATTGCATTTTCCAGGCATTATATAAAATTTTCCCACCGTCTACATTTTAATCAGATGGTTTGAGTGTTTTTAGGAAAGACCATCTTGCACGATTCTTCTAAGGGCAACATTCGTTGTAATAATTATAGCATCACTATTGTGAAGGTGGGCATTAAAAAAGGCATTTTTAGGTGTGTATGAGTTCTTATTTTACTGCAACAGATTTGTCGAGTAATACCAGAAGATAACAAACAAACATTTATAAGGACGTGTAGATTACTTGGAAATGTGGCTTATAATGTTATACATCATTCACGACATTTATGTAAATGCATTCATTTAAAACTGAATAATTCATTTGGAATCATTCTGTGTCTAAGATTTCTCATTCTAATACATGAGTATTCATGAAGGTTAAAAGAGATTTCACCACTAAAATTCCAGGAACGCCCCCTCGCTTGGGTCATCTTGGCTGGTGAAGCCTTGAACAATTCGTGCCTCGCGGAGCTCTGCTGAATGGAAAGAACTGCTTTTCTTGCCGACCACAGCTCCACAATGCCTTTCAGCTCCCGGATGATTTCCGCTCCTTTTTGAGTGCGGAACTGGAAGACACCTTCGCCCGTAATGGACCGTCTGCAGGGAAGAGAGAGGAAATTACTCACGTGCATCATTAGGTACACAGAGGGAGATAATGATTTCTACAGTTAGTTAATTCACAGAACAAAATCCATTCACTCCAAACGAAATTAAAGGAATAATTACCTTAACTGTATGACAAAAAGCGAATATTTCAAAAATAATATTCATTCCATTTCAATCAATTTTAGGATACCAATTTCACTATATAGAAAACTCTTATAAAGTAAAATTACAAAATCATATCATATTAAAAAAGTCGTAATTGAAATGAGAAAAAAACACTGGGTTGACATTGTATGTGGAATAGCGCTCTTCACAGAGGAAGGTAGCAGATTCAATCTCGATCCGTATGCACAAGTAATATACAGATTATCTAAATAATTTGCAGGATTACTTAAATAATTTGAGGAGTAATTCAAATGTCTTCATTTTAACTTATACTATGTAGACATTCTGTAGAATGATTGATTTATCACTATTTAGGTATAATATCATAAATATTAAGTTGGGGAAAAAGAAATCCATTATTTTTACGTGAACTGTATGTAAATTCTTTTGGATTCGCTTTGTAAAAAAAGTTTAAAACAGCTTTCATGTAGATTTTTAAGTCTTGCGCGTTACGACTACTGACATGTGGTTAACTTCGATCATTTTTGATATTTCATAGAAATTTTCGAAGATGCTGTATCCACATGCGAGGTGCATCTCTATCATCAAAAATACCCGAATGGAATCGACGAAACAAAAATTGTACGTAACTGGTTGTTACAGTCTTATATAGGACGATAAACACCTCTCACAATTTTAGCCACCCGGCTATCTTTTTCACCGTTACAAGAGAAAAACGAAAATGTATCGAATTTTCTGTTTGTTGTCTTCCATTTATAAAACCCTGTACTCGTAACTGAATTAATTAAACAAAAACCGCAAGAGTATATTTTAGGATCAAATGTCACCTTTCCAACGAGCTTAAATCTGTATTTGTTTGATAGATACCTCACGAGATATCGATCACTACAGACGTCAACCGAAAAAATAATGGATTACTTTTTCCTCAATTAATATAATAACTAATGCTGCAATTTGTATCTAAAAATAATTAAAGTGTATTAAATATCTTAATTATGCAATTAAAAATGGTACATTATAGTCTACTCACAAATTTATCCAACTCCAACCATCTTATTGAAAATATAGTTTTAATGGTTTTAACTTACCTGCCTACTTCAAGAGAAACGATGGTGGTTTTCGTCCTTCCAGTTGATCCAGTAGACTCGTGAAGGTATTGGCGAATGTAAGCTACTGGCCACACCACGAAGCAAGACGCCATTCCAGGTTTGGCAAGACCAACTCCGTGACTGAAAATGGCTAGCTGTAAATCTCCGTTCATTCCCAACCGCTGAGAATCTTCAGTGGGATTGACAGAAACTTGGAATATTTCTCGTGCAAATGAAACTGTTTGAGAGAATACGTTAAGTATATCTTTCACAAATAAGCACATTTAGTAAACAATAAATTATTTTATTGTAACAGTCAATATTGACTTTGTCTTTTTATCAAGTATCAAACTATGTAAATTTCCTTTAAGTGAATTCAGCAAATTTGTTACTATTTGAAAACTTTTTTGCTTTTAAAAACCTAAATTTTTAAGTTTAGATTATATTGTTGAAGTACAATTGTATGTTTTGTGAGTTTAGCTGAACTAAAGGAAGCATTAAGACCATAAATATCATTTTTTAAAATTTTTTATGCATTTTTACTTATAAAATTTATAAAGTAACATGGGATAAAGTTATATTACAGCTATTTGTTGCAGAATGATGTTTCAAATGGAAGATCTCGGGAAAAGTCAAAAGAAAATTTTGGAATTAAATTCTGCATGCATTTGTCAGCAGATCAGCTGGTTGTTTCAGTAAATACATTTTTGCATTTTGGTACTGCATATTTATTTTACTTTGATATGAAAAATGATATAGGTAATAAAATATATGAGGTATATACATCAACCTTACATTCTTATTTTTATTCCAATTTTCCAATTTAACAGGTCTTTTTTCTAAATTAGTTAATTTGAACCAAAATTCAACTATTCCTACATTGTTAGTGCAATATTAATTTCTGTTTTCTAACTTTTATAAGAGAATTAGAGATATTTAGAAGTAGTTAAAAATGTTTCGTTTATTAGGAAATAAATTTAAACATTTATTTAAGTTTATAAAATACCATTACCTAAAAACATTTGCAAAACTCTACACTTTTTGTCATACTAAAATTACTTTTCCCCCTATCGATTTTATCGATATTTTTGCCTTTCAAAATTAAAAATGAAATTAGACTTAGATGATTTCAATCAATGATTGCATTCTCTTACCTATTTACCAAACTATCCACAGCTAATTTCCCTTTTATGACTGCAGATTGTCTTGATTCTCATTTTTAAAAGTTGTAGTAAAAAGTTATCCTGTTATAAGTTCAAATACAGCAGTGTTTGATATTTTCATAACATCCAAGTTTAGTTCAATTTTAATGTCTAATTCTAAATTGATTTTAATGCAGATCATCAAATAAAATCATCAAAGTTTTATAAGAAAGTAACTTTACATTGCTTCAAAAATGAAATATATACTTTTACTAATTATTCTTCAATATAGTTTATTAAAATGTTTAGAATCATAAACATAAAGCAATAATCTGAAAGCAATACTAAACCTACTGAGTATACAAAAATTGAATTTAAAATTGTATGATCTCAAATAAAACAAAGAAATTTTCTTTATTTATTGCAGAGGTTACAAAATGTATCATTCGCACACAACACTTTAATCTAGTGTAAAAATCAAACATTTTAATTACATACATATCTTCAATGCTTTGTTAAGAAACAACCATTGTTAACTTTAGTATGCAACACTACTCATTATGTATAACAATATTGTAATTTAATACTTATTAATTTATACATCACATATCTAAATTTACGCTTACTTAATGCGCTTACTAAGTTCTTTAAATAATAAAGCTTAAATGTGTCAAAAATTAATCGGAATAATTTCTTTATATTAAAATTTTTACAATGAAAATGGCTATTAAAATTGCGTGACGAATGTGTTTAAAAATGGTTTGACATATTTCTTTGTAAGCAAAAACTTTTGCAGAATAATGCTTGGAAGAGTAGGAAAAAGAGTAAAAGCGAAATTCTTGATTATCTTTTAACTTCTGCTACACCCGAATTCATGCATATATGCATATGCCAAAAAAACAAGATACTTTGTGCTCCAAGATCAAAAATGATCTCAAGGAGCTAAGCAATGCATATGGGAAACGATTTTTGGAATGGTTACACTTTAAGTAAGATGCAAAAGTAAAACGACTCACGGTCCATGTCGTTATCGTTGTATTCTTCCGGGAGTAAAGTGGCGGCCGTGCTTTCTACGGATAATGGGGCAGACGACTCCTGAGGCAGTGAGCACGTGTCCCTATAAGCTGCTTTGTTCCGATGAGCTCGCCGACCCCCATCCAGGAGTAGAGAGGGAGGGGGGATGAAGGAAGTTTTCTGTGATTGAGCTGCAGATGATTCATTGAATTATTAGTTTTAAATGCATAAAATATTATACTAAACCATCAAGTATACAAATGATTTAAATGAAAAAAATTGATAAACCCTAAAATAAAGTGTTACTTATTTTAATAATCATTTGTCTTACAAGAGCGTATAATTTTTTTTAAAAAATATTTATACAGAAGCACGTTAAAATATATTTCTGTACTATTTCATTTCTTGTATAAATTTAGATACATTTCTAAAAAGTTTAAAAATGGTATTATAAAAAATATATATATGCTATACTTCAACGACTTCTATATATTCTTGTGCATATGAAATTTTGGAACTGTTTTAGATTAATACATTCGCACACGTTTGGCTTGCGGTTTTTGTTTCAGACATAATCTTGCTTTTAAAATTGTGTGTTCCATGCTAGAGACAAATTTTAAAAAGTAACATTTGAATAAAAAATGTGTTGTATTATTTTTTGCATTAAATATTGTTTGGAAAAGAAATAAACTAATAGTCTAGTAATTTCTTTAATATAACTAATGCTGCTAAAACTGTAGAAAATGTAAAATACCGGTAACTATCAGTAAGAACTGTTTTGGTTTGAATCATTTGGTTATTTTCCTATTTTTTATTATCCTGTTAACTCAACATCTGGTGATTTTTTTCCTACAAAATGAGCTGTGCAAGACCTAAATTGTCTTTGAAAATTAAAGCTTTAATAAAAATTGAGGGTAAACATATCCAACTGTATCTGCAAAGAAATTGCTATGAGAATGATATATACCCGTACTTACTGTTTTATAAATAGTTTATTTTGTATATTTAAAATTGATATGTGTGATATTAATATTACTGTAAAACTTAGTTTTATTGAGATATTTTTGCAAAAAATATCATTTTTTTATTTCTTAAAAAAAAGTTAATATATTTTATTTACTAATTTCTGTTCATAAGTATTTACTTTATTAAGAAGAGTCTTCGAGTATATTGAAATCTGTAATAGTCTCAAAGAATTAGAGAATTTTAATGACATTTTATTAAGAACTCTAACAAATTTTCACCAACCAATTTTAGTTAATTTAAAATAAACTGCACCACTCACCAGAATTTCCCTTGTGTGTAATGAGGCCCAAGGCCAGCAGCCATGACCTGGCGCTCAGCTCGTCCTCTGCAGCCAAGATGAGGGGCGATCTCCCCTGGCAAACTATCACGAGGGCGTAAGGAAATCGAGAGGAGTCCGACGTAAAACCGATGTGGACGCATTGGCCCAGGTCGAGGATGAGCTTGGGCCCTGCGATTCCAAGGGGGGCGGTGAACAGTTCGTCCTTTTCGTACATCTCTAAGCAGGGGCTTCGATCCTGAGTCTCATCTCTCAGGACGAAATATCGCTTGTGCCAGGCCTGAAATCAGACATATTCCATCAGTACACTTACTCAGTGTTAAAATATTTTACCAGAAATACATAAAAAAAATCAAGTTGAATAAAATAACATCTAACCACATACCACCAAAATCAAGAAAAGAATACTTCCTGTAAAGGATGGTATGGACTCCGAACTGAACAGGTGTGAACTCCGAGCAAGTTCTACAGAATTTACAGAGAGTAACTTAAAAATGTTCATGTCGGTTACTATCTAATAAGTTTCAATGAAAATAATTGCTTTAACATTCACAAAGTGAATTATTAATTATAATCAGTTAAATTTGTTTTTGCTACAGTAAAAACATTTCTTTTTATTTGATGACCAGCTTATCCAACGCTTCAAATGCAATATAAAATTGAATTTAAAGCGTTGAGTCTCTGACTGAATATCCCGTGGCAAAATTAAGCATGTTGAAATGTAGCAAGATGTTCGCAGCAAAATATTGAGTTTTTCGTGGGCATGTTTTTTTTTCTTTATTGAGCGGCGCACCTCTCGTTTTTATGGTTTAACATGTAAAATAATTTATATATATTAACATTTTAGTTGACAAACAGATGACGTGACTCACCCTCTAAATCAAGACATTTGAAGGAACTATGTATTTACTGCTTTAAATTTACTCTGCTTGCTTCTGAAAATGATTTTAGTTATGACAATGATGGTAACTTTTTTGGATTGCTCTTCCGATGGGGATATGAATCTTATCAAGATTCAATAAACTTACAAAGGATTAGTCTAAAAAAAAAAAAAAAAAAAAAAAAAAAAAAAAAAAAAAAAAAAAAATTGTCATATATATATATATATATATATATATGGACAACTACATAAACATTTGCAGAGTTTATCCCCCTTTCTTTGTTACAACATTCGGGGAGGAAAGAAAATATTTTCTTCGTTTCTGTGTACAGTAGGCACAAGTTTAAATCTCCTTCACAGTTCTTGCCATCAAATGTCTGATATGCATGAGTCTGTTAATGTTCCAATTATGTCTAGAATGCTTCTATATGTTGCTTCATTGTTCACGAATGAATTGAATTTTCAGCAGTTATATGGAAAAAAATAATAAAAAATTGAAAAAAACACCAGATCATAAAAATAGAAAAAACAAATTATAAAATAAAACAATTTAACAGACGCAAGAATTCACAAGGATTTTTCAAAATTTTACTCCGTAAATGAGCATTAAACTTATCATTGTGTTTATGGTATCAGGTAGGGATTTCCCACTAATTTGTAAAAATATTATTGTCCTCAAAATAGGAGTTTTTAAAAATTAGTGTCTACTGATGCTTATTACCATTCTCTACAATTTTCTATCGTGATCGCTATTCTTTAGAATACCATTCACATCCATAAAGATTGTATAAAATTACTTACATATTGCTATCTTCAATTTTGGAATTTAATATTGTGGCCATAATGCAAGCTGAACTTGAAACTTATTCAACTGTCCCTTCTTAAAATATTAATACAAGTTAGTGGAACACAGTTTTTCTTTATTTAATAATTAATATACTATAGTATTTTTGTGAAACCAGTTAATTAAACTCAACTAAAAATAGTTAAAATGGATATAATTACCTAATAAATGAAATGAATTCAAAAAATAAATAATATTTTTAAATATTTACGTAAAATGTATGTTTTAAAAAGGTATGATTTTAAATATTTCTCAAACATACTATAACCAAATTCATTTTAAAATATTATTTTCCTTTCTAAACTTCATAAAGCCAGGATTATTTTTACTCACTTGAATTAATTATTTAATGTTACAAGGCGAAATTATTTCACATGTAGAATTACAAAAACAGCATACAATATTAGTCTGAATCCTAGGTTCATTTTTGTTGAGATAAGTATAAATGCAATTCATGCATTTGACAGAAATCTACTGAAAACTCTTAAAAGACATAATAAACTGCTCGTTTTTTCTTCCTTACGTGTGATACAATTGTGGAATGGCACACGTGAGAATTCTTTATTCACTTCTCATGGCCAGCCTCCTTCCTCAATGAAAGGTTTATTGTTAGAAGTTGCCACCAAATAAGGAAGGAAAGGTAATAACATTTATGACCTATTTTCCCGATTCAAAGAACTTGAGCCTGCAGACGTGAAAACCATAGGTATTTAACGATTGGTTTGAAATGTTGCCTTCTTGGGTATTGAAGAAATGTAATTAGGTTTTACTTCTGATCTCAATGTAATTATTACCTGGTACTAATAAATTTAAATAATAATTTTAAGTTTAAAAAGTGAAACAAAAAAAATCTATCATGTTAAGAAAAATGACTAACTAGTTATAATATAGATTAATAAATAGTTACATTGTTTCTGCATTCAGGTGTCACCTGAGAGAAAATGAGGAAAGCTTACTGACAC
Source organism: Latrodectus geometricus (assembly GCA_026290005.1). Lineage (NCBI taxonomy): Eukaryota > Metazoa > Arthropoda > Arachnida > Araneae > Theridiidae > Latrodectus > Latrodectus geometricus. Next base: position 25,399 of record JAPDSC010003210.1, read on the forward strand.
CCACCCTTGTCTAAACATTGTAAAATTCTTCAGAAAGAAAGTTCTCGGGTTCAATCTCAGCTATTATTGAGTAAAAGGATATGCACATTACATTTTTGCCTGCTGTTACATATCTGTTGAGATGGGTACTTTGGAGTATTTCGTGTGTCTTTTCTTTAACAGGTGAATGTCACGCCTATGTAAGAAAAGTCCTTCCGAAAGGAAATTTTTAGTGTACATTAAAACGCCTTACTACAATTTTAGGGTGTTTAGCTCTTCAATATGATATCAAACTGAGATATAAGAAGGGAAAAGTCATTGCAATATTGTAGGTAATTGTTAAAACAATCTGTATTCACTTTTACATAATATAAAATTTATTAATTTTGAATTAATTTCTTATTATATTAAACATTAATTATATTTCGCCCCATTAGCATTTACAAAATCGCAACGGATATTAAATTATATTGATAAATACCACTGAATCCTGTATTTAATTTTTTAAGTAAGTATTTTTAATTTTTAGGATTATCTATACATTCAAAAACACTATTTTATATTGAATTATTTACTATGTATATCTTTCTGTAGATTTTGTATAATGTTCTTTATACAATTATTTTAAGTAAATTATTGAAATGCAATTTGTCAAATGAACTAACTAAGCTATTTTATCTCTAGAAGAAAAAAAAAACAGTATTAAGGGAAAGAAATAAAAGATTAGAGAGCGTAAAACTAAACAAGTTTTTCTATAAAGAAACTATCACAATTATACCTTATAAAACAAAGAAAGTGTTACAGGTTCATTTTCTTTGATGAAACTAAAAGTATCCGTGAAATAATCATTTTCCTTCAGTAAAGTTAATTTTCAAAGATATTAGTATGAATTGGTTCTGTATTGGGCAAATTAAAAAATGAAATTATTAAGAAAAACTATTGATTTCCTACTTTCTCTTGAAGATGTTTTCAAGTTAAAAACTAAGAAAGTTTTAGTTTACTATATACAAAATAAGTTTTTTCTATAAGGAAAATGATAAGAATTACATCTTATTGTATATATTTATTTCTTTAATCATTTAAGTTCTATACATTTTATATTCATATTTTTAGGACAATTTTCACTCATTTTATATTTCTAATAAATTATTCTTTTATACAAATTATGATTATTCTATAGTGATTTTAATTTACAATCTCTCTATGCGAAGTTTAAACATTTGTATCTAGTAAAAGTCAAATACATATATGAAATTTTATTGTGAATAATATGACTGCATATATAGAAAATCATTTGCAGTACAAATCATTATGTATTTAAACTGTCAGTATTATACTTATTTTAATTTATATTTGAGAAAAAAAACAAATTAGTGAATATCAAACGTAAAATACATTATATGCAGTATAAGAGATATATTATCAAAATATCAATTTAAAAGTATATGTTCATCCGAATTCAGATTATGTAAAGAATTGATATTTATTGCATTGTGGTGAATAGAAGTTTGCCTCGAAGAACCAGTTTCTCGCCAATCTAAAGTTGTTTTATTGGATTTAAATACGATGACTGTAATGGGTTAAGAAGAAAGTTCAATTCATTATCACACTTCTAAAACTATTTATTGACAATATGAACCTCCGGATACTGATAATTGTTTTGCTGGAAGCATCATTCCGAAGGAGAAAAAAGAATAGCCATGAAGAAATGTGAACCTAGTTGGTATCAATGTTGAGATAATCTTTTACATCAAAATTTTATTGTACATAAATCCGTGGATACAAATTATACTGGTAAATCATTTTCCAAACCATTACACCACCTTCATTAGCATGAACAAGAGAAATCTGACAAAAAAGCCCGTATAACAAGGTTTCTTGTCTTCGAGTTAAATCAAAGTTACCGAATTGATTGCCTACCTCTGTATCTCATTATTGCCAGTTAATGTAATTTTTTGCAATCAGAGATGTCATTCTGCTTTGCAATATTATAGTCCAAGTTTAGTTGATGAGCTCAAAATGCGTCCTAAGACTAGATCCATCTTACCACTTTAGATAAATGAATTGTTAGAAATCTTTGGCTTCTTATTTTAGCTATACAATCAGTCTTGTAAAACCTTAAAATGGTTATTCGGGGAAAAAGCATAACAGATTTATGATTTTAAAAATATTAAATTCATTTCCACGGGCACCAGCAACCATAATTCTTCTGAATATAATCGTTTGTTATCCCAATGTTTTCGTTGTTACCTAAGCTACTTGGTGACGCCAAGACCGCCAGTCTGGGACTGGGTGGAAGAAGTCAGATAGAGAGTCTTTCTTTTATGAATAGTACTCCCCCACAAGGACGGATGTACGACTTTGGCTCATAGATGGCAGCACCATCTGGTCTTCTAATTTAGAGATTAGGAGCCAAAGAAGACAAAAGGCAAGGCTCCTAACACCCCAAAAATTATTAATTTGGAATGAGACATGGAAGAGATTTGGACCAAAACTCATTTTATGTGCCCCAGTCATGATTAGTGAACACGACGTACTTTAATTGGACGGGAATCAAACCCACAACTTGGCGATTGCGAGACTAACTAGGCTACCGTGGCCCATTTCCTCATATAAACAGTGAAACTACTGTCAATTGATAGGTGAGTTGAGACTAATGGCGCCAATTACTATGTGTCATGTGATAAATACCAATTTCTGGGCAATACATTTGCATTTTATTGTGTGTTGATAATTAGCTAGACCTTCGATATTACATTGAGTTTCAATTGCTACTTTTTCATTTCATTGATTTTCTCTCAAAAATGTTTTCAATTAAACAAAATATTTGTAACCTAAAGATATTCAATGCTAAAACCTCGCAATTTTGAAGCTTTCAGGAAAAGAAAATAAAGAAATTCATTCGTGTTCAAATTATTTATTATTGATGAATGATATCTAATAGATCATTACAATATTTATCAATATAACAAAAATATTTTCCTTTAGTCACAAAAAATATTATTTAGGTTTGATAATATATTTGTTAGAGAATTACTACGAAAAGTTAAGTTGAAATATATCCAATTTCAATAAATCTTGATTACAATAAATTTCTCATAAAATTGATAAGCTGTTAATTCCTTGAGTATGAATTCAACATATTTCTTAGAAAATTAATTATAAATGTGTGGCATATGGGTAAAATTAATTTAATTCCTTTGGATATAAAGATATATTAGTCACGTTATTCAATTATAACTTATGATTACTAACTTAAATTATTAGCGATTTAAAATATTTAAGCTTATAAATGTTGTTAAATTAATAGCAATAAGCAAATCAATAATGTTGTAACAAATTCATTTAATGTGTGTGTAAATTTTATGAAATAAGCTTAACTTCATGTAAGTAGTAAAATATTTTGTGAACACATTACTCAAAAGATTAATCTAAAATATTAAAATTGGATGGAAGAGTATGTAAGGCATAACCCATTTATATTATAATTTTAATTAAAAGCTGTTACGAAGAATTTTAATTATATCTTAATCTTCAAACTAACTATAAAATTCAAAGTTTTCAGTAGAAATTATTGCGCACAAAATGATTAGTTTAGGAAATTTGCCAATGAATTGATTAACTCTACAAGATTATTATGTAATGTGGAGCTAGAAAGTATATTAAAGGATTGAGTAACCATGTTACAGCAAAATATAATGTACATTAATGCTGCTTAGCTTACAGAAGTTCTTGTAATTGAGAAAAATTATAAAATAATATTTATATTGACACTTCATCCAGAATGGATATAAGACTTAATGTTGCTGTAAGACATTTAAATATTTATCACTTCATTTGTTTTCGAAGATGCCATTTCATAAAGGGGCACGTTTATGCCTCTCATCCTAAGTACCCATGAAAAACCCCGGCTGATATGCATGAAAAAGCTTAAAGTTCATGAAAGAAGTACAAGTCTAAACATCCATTGCGATAAAAGTGTATGTAGTGCTCGTTACATGTCATTCAATGCCGATTGGGATCAAATTCGAGATGTTTTTCTCAGAAAAACATCACTCAACTACAATGTGGGAAAAGGGCCGAGGTGGCCTGGTTAGTTAGGACATTTGTTTTCATTATCAGATGAAGAAGTTCAAATGCAGACCCAAACAAAGTTCCATTGTGTTCACTAATGATGGCTGGTTAACGTTAAATAAGTCGTAGTAGCAATGTCCTTCATGTGAAATGATACCTTTGGGATTGGCAAGCCAAGTATTGGGTTTTCCACTATTTGGTCTGTGCTATACTGAATTACGGATGTCTTGCTGTTTCTATATAACTGGTAGAGCCCAACTCAGGGATAGGAACAGAGAAGCAGGTTGGCGCAACAACAACTAAATCTAAGAGATTTTGATAATATCCATTTTAGTTACGGATTAATAAACAGCCTAACGGTGCAAAACTGTTTCGAGTGAAAATGAGTTTTTTCATTGCCGTAGGCCATGAATCACATGTCTCAAAAGAAGAGATCTAGAAAAGTTCCAAGCACTCATCCCGACAGATATTTATGCAAGAATTAAAAATATAAACATCCATCTTCCGTTATTCAGCAGTGGCTAAGATCGAACCCGAGAAGTTTCAAAAGTTGCACAGTTTCCAAATAAAATTTAGTTGAACATTAAACCATTTATTTTGAATTCTGTCTTTTTTTAGAAATTTTTTTAACAATTTTAGAAACATATTTTAAAGAATTCTGGCCTTTAAAATGCAACTTTAAGACGGAATAGTCAAAAGAAAGGTGGCCTGGTTGATAAGGGTGCTTGTTCTGATTATCGGGAGGTAGGGAGTGCGAATCCTAAACCAGCCGAAGGTCTATTGTTCTCACTAATGGTGACTTGGACACATTAAATATGTCGTTGTCGCAATTTCCTCTATGTGAAGTATCTCTGTTGGTGATAGGCCAAATCTGAGGTTTTTTTCTTGGTCTCTACATCTTGTTTGAAATTTTCCTCTTGGTTCCTACTTCTAAATAACGAAAATTCTCTCACTTTCGGGAAGATAGCACTGTGTGTACCCTCTATATAAATCACTATAACTTCCCATAAATCCTATAGCAGAAATGCTTTAGAAATTAAAAAAAAAATATTATGATAGAATAATGTCGATCAGATCATAAATGTCTAATTAATATTAATTCAAAAGATTTCTTCAATAACTGCCTTATAAAATGTATTCTTATTTTCCAATACTTATCAAATGAGTAACAAAGAATGATGGCGTTTGTTTTTTTTCTTAGATTTATATGCTTATTAAATTACTCATTGTCATTCAAGCTAGGTGTTTGTGCATCCAATATATAATTGGTTTCTTATATTTCTATTGCCAAAAACTTATATTAAATTTAAATATAAATCAAATATTAAAGATAATTAAATGAGTAGATATGGATCTGCATTATACTTTGAAAATTAAAAATTACAAACAGCATTATTAAATTTCTTCCTTTAGTTGAAACCGTTGTGCAACTATTTTTAATTCCGCATGAGAGTTTCTTTATTTTCATGAAGTAATCCAATAAAGTGCACTTCTTCTCTTACATAACTCAAAAAGAGTTGATTTAAACTCCAAAATCAAATATAAGACATCGTAATATTTCTTACTCGCCTTTCCATTTCGACGGTGAAGCAAACATTAAGGGTTACATACTAAGTCACTAAAATAGAATCGCATGTCATTGAAACTGGTTCAAGGGCTTATGATGTTTGTCTTTCTCAGTCACTGATTCTTAAGAAAAGCTCAAAATAGTATAATCAAAAATAAAAAATATTATTTTCAAGATAAAGATTAAACTTACATTCCACGCAAGCATTGATACTCGAAAAAATGTACTAGTAAACTGTTATATTGATTGACATATTTTAAAATAATCGTGTTTGTGACGAATTAGCAAGAAATCTCATTTTTACTATAAAATTTCTATTTAAGAATTTTCTTCAAAATAATTACACTGATTCAAATTTTTTAAATGACGTTACGAAATTCTTTTTAACGTTATTTGATATATTCATACATTTCTGTTATTCTTATTCATTTTGTGTGAACTAGAAACAGAAATATACATATGTTTTTATTCGAGTATTTGTAAAAATGTTGAAATAATAGAAGAACATATATCGTGTTGTAATAAAGGAAAGGAATTTACAATAAATAACTTAAACTGGCTCATCATGCACTTTTACTGCATAGAATGCATACAAGCTGCCTCCAGAAATTAAATACTTTTAATTTCTGGTATATTTCTGAAAATTACATTAAAAATTGTAAAAAACTATAATTTGGTTACAAACATGCAGCTGCCTATGCTCTTTTGCAAAATAATCTCCAAAATTTCCATATTTTTCGGGAAAAAATAACAAACGAGTACCGTTGATTTTTTTAACACCAAGGTAGGTGCCGAAGTAATGAAATGTGGCAACCCAAAAAAGATGACAGTAAAAACGCTAAAAATGACAGGTTTACCAGAAATTAAGTTTTATCTCAAATATTTATGGCCAAATATTTACGAACCCATGGAATACACTACGCTGAACCGCATTTTCTTTATTTAAGCTTGGCCATCAACAGTCGAGAAATGCAATATTCTTCAAGTCACATAAAACATGAAGTACTTACTATAGCAAATGATGATTATTAAATAGGCACATGCTAATCATTTGTTTTTATTATTATAAGTTTCAACAGTTCAAAATTTGAAATGACTTCGATTCTAAAGTTGTTGCTAACTTTGGTATATAATTATTAGAACGTTGTAATATAGTAATTCTTCACATATTTTTTTATTTTATTATCAGATACCAAAGTTTAAAAATATTTTAAAATTTTCTTCCAAACATCATAAGTTCAGAAACAAAAACAAACTGTAAAAATATGTGAAAAGCAGTTATTTTCTACACTAAAATTCATATAGAAAATATTAATGTAGATACAGAAATCAGCAAAATATTTCATAAAAGTGTCTGTTTTAAGTTGCCCGTTTACGTCTGTTTCAATTTAAAAAAAGTGCATAATTTTTTTTTTTTTTTTTTTTGATAAGCCCGAGTAGAGCTATTATGATAAAATATGATGAGCAAAATGTTAACACAATGATAAGAAAATCGATAAATAAAAGAAATTTCACTGAGCATATTTTTCTTCTACTTTTTATAATGCCAGATCGGTGGAAGAAAATCTGAGTTCGATGTGATTAAGAATGTAACTTGTTAAGCAAACCGTGTTATAAATTAGCCTTAAGCCCTTAGGGTGTTCACTACAGCGTCAAACAATGCTATTACTTCAGAGCAAAGTTAAAAGCCCTTAAATCATTTCTTGTTGTAGAAAGTAATGTTATAAAATAAACTTGAAAAGTTAGGCTGTCTACTACTGTGTCAAAACAATGCTATAAACTTTCAATTAAAATTACACAAGTCTTATAATTTTAAATCATTCCTTGTCTTTAGAGAACTTATTAATCTATCATGTCAAAAATTATTTTATTAATCTTCGTCTATTAGTTTTAGATTCTATGTACTGTCTACCTTACTTGCCTGGCCATTATGTCATAAAATCTATAGTAAAAACTTTCAAATATTGTAACTGTAAGACAATTCATTCATTATTTGTTCGTTTTATAATTATTAGTTTAAAATTGTCAAAGTATTCTGTTCAATTTTTTCATTTTGTTTCTTCAACTGAAACTATTTGGTTTCAATAGACCTTGAGTTAAACTAATTGCTTATAAAATAAATGTATTATCTGGTATTGCATCTATTATGTTTGATAAATTTAAAAGTTATTGCAAATAAAAAAGGGTGTTGTCGGTTAATTTAACTTCATTAAACTTCTCTAAAAAATATTTGGAATCATATTTATAGTGGAACATACAGGAAAATATCTCTGCTCAATTATAATGTTTCTATGATGTCAAAAAGAATCATTTAAAATAATTGATTAAAATGTTGATTTATAAATACCTCAGATTTAATGAGTGTAACACAGTTTTTTGTGGACTTGGTAAGAAGAATTCATATCCAACTGTCTAATGTCGGCCTTTACCAAAGTATTCGAATTGTAATTCATTCAACAATGCTGTTCATGGCTTTGCAAGTGCTCTTTATTTACGCTTCATGTTTTTTTAAAATGTGTTTTACTTCATGCCCTTTGAATTTGACTATTATTTTATATAAGTTGGATTTCAAAGATTTGTGATTGATACATTGATAGTAGAATGCCGTGTTTTTAAACTGTGAACATATATTTGTATTAAATAATCTCAATATATATAATTAGTGTTGTTGTAGTTAGTAATGTAAGTAGTTAGAGACTTAAATATATTTTTATGGAATTTAGAGAATTTCTTTAAGATTATTTAATTCTTTTAATATTTTGTATTATTAAATTTATCGTTTTTATAACTCTGTAGCTTTATATTTATTAGATTGTTGTCATATACCTTAATTTTTTATGAATAATTTTAATCATGAAATAGATTGGAAGTCTATTATTATTTAATTTTGAAAGAATATGCAATTTAACACACAAAAATATATTTAATTGTTCACATTGGCATTTTTAAAGATTCCATAAAAATTGCATAACTCTCACGATACTTGAAAAAGTAATTATTCACAATATGTTTAATGAAAGTACAATGTTATACAATTTATTTTTATAGTTTTAAACTTAGATTTTTTGGCACACTATCTAAACAGAAAATTAAACGAAATTTGCAAACGAAAATTCATTTTGCAAAGTAAACTTCAAATAATAATTTAAGTAAATTTATATAGATAAATATACTAAGGATGTGGATCAAGTAAACATTTTTGCATTCTTTAAAATTATTGAAACAAGGAATCAATAGAAAAAAATTGAGAGTTTATGTTATCTGTAAATAAGCATTTTCCAAATAATTCAAGTGTACAAACACAAAAATGTAGGCAAATCTAGAAATAAATCCAAATTATTTATGTTATACTTCCTTGAAATATATTTTTCGTATTCTATTTTTACACACATATGTGAGTGTGAATAAATTTTACCACGTATTTAAGTATCTTAAGCGTTAATAATATATGGTAAAATGTAATTGAAGTTGAGTAAGAATCTCTCGAATATCTTAAAACTTGAATGAGTATACATACAAATCAAGTAAAGCGATAAAAGTATATGCAAACTTTTTCTTTTTGATGCAAGAAACAGCAAGCGAGAGAGCGTAAGGAACTCTCTTTGCGACTACATTACGCAACATTGAATTTTGTTTCATATTTTAGTAGCATGCCAATGCAGTGGAGTGCATTAAAAAAGCGCTGCCTACAACTACCAGCGCTGTAAAAGGCAAGGAAACGTTTCAAATTATGTTTAGAAATTTCTAATGCACTGTCATTCTAATAAATATTATTGCATACTATTTTCGATAAATTGCACTTGCAGCTGTAATAATAAATTAATTTTGAAATTTATTGATATATTTTGGAGAATATTTTTAGAATCTTACGAATTCTTATTGAATCAGTTTGAATTTATTTTGCATCATGAATCATTGGTACTTCAAGAAATCAGAAATATTTATATAGTATTGGTATTATTTTAGTTTTTTACTATTCATGTATAATGATGGTATCTTGTTCAATTTTTCAAACTTGGCTATTTTATTTATTCATCATTAGATGATAAGAAAATCGTTGGAAAATTTTTACATGCCATTTATTGTCCAGGTTTAGTAAGGAAGACATCAATTAATAATCATAATTTAATTTAATTACAATGGTTTTCTCTTTCCGAAAATAAAAGGAATGATTTGGTATAGATACTTAACAAAAAAAAACTGTATTTAAAAATCTTTAAGGCAAAGAGTGCATTACGGTTTACGTTTTTTAAAGGAAAGAGATTTTTGGATTTAATAAACAACATAATAAACTTTTAATGAAAAATATTACGTACATTTAATACATATCTACAAATTCGTTTTGAATTCTTTTCCCCGGTAAATTAAAATATTTTACAAAATATTCATAAAAATTTCAAGATTTTAAAATTTGCATTTAATACATGCAGATGGAAATATATTTTCCTTTAGCTTTATTAATAATAATAGTTTTTAATTTTATTAACTTTATTATTAATGATTTTATTAAAATAGTTACACATGAAAATATTATAAAAAATATTTAACATTAATGGATTGTTAAACTTATAGAATATAAACATTTCCTCACATTTTCCTCACAATGTGAAATACGCAGATAATTATTTTTGGTAAAATTAAGCTAAACTTTTGATACTTTTAATATTTTTATGAGTCGTTAAGAATATTCTTATTTTAAGGGAATTAACTTTAGTTTGAAGGAAACTCTTTCAGAAAAAAATTAGAGAAAACTTTTAATTTTTCATTTTTGTGTTTCAAGGAAAGCATTAATTTTTTATAAATTACAGGTTTCAAAATATGTTCCATGAATATAAAATTATATCAAAAATGATATTAGATTAGCCGTTACTACATACATTTTAATAGCCTTGATGCTATTAATAATGATAAAACAAATCATTAGTAAAAAGCACTAAGATGCCTACAACCTACACATGTTTATAAAAGATAATTCTAAAAGTTAAACTGATATAAATTTTTTTTCCTTAATATATAAATTTCAATTTATAACTTAATTCAATAAAAACAAAATGCAAAAATATTGTATAATATAATTTTTATATGATTTGTAAAAAACAAATGTACCATTTAAATACAAAAACAACCTGTGAAAATGTATTGGATAATAAATAAATATACTAAAATACTTTGTACTTATTACTCTTTAATACTGCATAGTAAGCTAAGAAAGAAATTGAGATTTCTTTTGGATTGATACTCATGTAAAAGAAGTGTCAATTTTGCACGTGACTTTTTAATGATTTTATAATTTAAGATGCAAAACTAGTCTTTAGAAATTATTTCATTAAAAAAAAAATTAATAAAATGAATTGCTTCGTATTTATCACTCTTTATTACTGCATAGTAAACTAAAAGTAAACTGAACTTGCTTTTTTGTATTATTTTCATATAAAAAATAGACAAAATTCAAATAAAAAGAAATTGCGCAAGTGTAAATGTCTTTAGAACTTGAATAAAAATTCACCTACTTTACTTCTTGTTTTTTTATACTAAATACCATCATGTGAAAACAATTCGAGATAAATAATATGTATATTTATTTAAATTCTTTTGCCAAGAATCCGTTTCTAAATACTCCTTAATTGAATTTCAATTCATAAGTTTACAAGAAAATATTTTAGTAAAAATATGTTTAAATATTTATTGCTTTTAATTAAATTCTTTATATATAAATTAGAAATATTCATTTTATTTAATTTGATTTTTGTAAATCTATTCAATGAAAAATCAAGGACAATCTTACATTAAAGTGTTTTTTTTTTTCAATTTTAGGCAATTTCTAAAATTAACTTATTTTGACTTTAAAGAAATATAATTAAGTCTTCTTCAAATTAAAGTTGTTCCGACTGCATCCAGGATTTGGCAACAGTACTTTTAATGAAATCGGAAAGAATCCCGAAAATTTCTGAATTGCTTTGCAGGAAGTTCTTTGTTAATGAATGAACCAAAAGTGTTCAGAATTGGTAAATAACACTTGTAAGATTGCTTTTTAATTGAAGGATGGAAGATTTTTCTTTTTATGCATCCGCTGTACCAAGAGGAAAACAATGATGTTGTAATTGGGTGAACTATTTTTATTTAAACTTAGTTCCCAGAAGAAAACAGTTAATGTTATTTGAAATGCACCAGTCTGCATTCTAAATTAAAGATTATTTCATTTGAAATATCAGAATTATTTTTTTAACTTACGTTTTCAATTTTTAATGTTTTCTTAAAAATAATTATTTATACTAAAATTTTTCAAATAGCTATTTTGCAACTACAGCTGAATTTTTAAATTTGATTTTTTTTCCCATTTTTTTTCTTACTTATTAATTTTATTTCAAAATAATATGCTCACTTAATTCAAGTAAAAAGCTTATAACTATTTTTGCTCATAATTATATTTATGATTTTAAAATACTTCAATATTTAGGTGAATTAGGTGACTGACAAATAAAGAAACATAATGTATTTCAAGTTATGGAAATAACCTAACAGATATATGTTACAAACGAACATATTAAATTGTTTTATTTTTTCTAAAGTTTACCATGCCCTAGTGGTAAGAGCTTAAATTCATGGATTTAATTTCAGACACTGTTGAACAACGAGAAATGAATATGTGGCTTCTATCTTACCCATGCATTTCTGTCTTGTTGTGAGCTTGAAAGATTACTTAATTTCTTTTTTATTGATTCACTTGAACACGTATTGCTTATGAAAAGTCCTCTCGGAAAGATATTTACGCGATCAACATTAAAATGCATTACAGCTTTTGGTTGCTAAGATTTATTAGCTTCGTGGTGTCAGATGGTTTTCATGATTTCACTGTGACGTAATGGTATGACAGTACTTTTACGGAAGTAAAAGTTGAAGAGTTTAATTCCTGCGACTATTGAGTAAAGAGAGGTTGATGCTTAACTTCACATAAATTCAGATAAATATCTATGAAAAGTCCTCCGTGAACGAAATTACGTGGTTAATTCTTAAATACTATAGATAATTGTAATACCAAATTAAATTAATTTCTGTAAAAAAAAAAAAAGTTAAGTATGAAGTTGCAAAAAATTAATATTTTATAAAATTGTTTCACTTCCTTATTGTTTTATAAAGTTTTCATATATGTAATTCAATAAAATAAAGTTAAAAGGAAATGTTTTTCTTTCATTCTAACGAATTATTAATTTTTCGAGAATTTTTTTGTAACAAATAAATTATTGTTTAGTTGTCTTTGATAGTTAAACATTTCCACAAGTTACTCAGTGTGCTTTTCATTCGCAACAATAATTACAAATTTGATATATAAGTTTGTGCAAATATATTTATAAACATGATAATCAGGATAGTCATGTAAACATGTCTCAAAAAAGATTATAAAATCATTATAAAATACTTATTTCTCCTAATATTTTAAATGAAATATTTTTAACATCATGCCAATAAAAGTTGACTAATTATATTTAATTTTATCACGTTTCTTAGTTTTAATTTTCTTCTCATGAAGGATACAGATATATGTATAAATTTTTTGTAATAAGATTGATTAAAATCAAAAATATTTGGTAATACATCAGAAAATGTATTTTCTTTAATATTCAATCCACAAATTTTCCTGGATCTTCACATATTTAAAGTTTTTTTGATACTATTTTTTTTAAGTAAAGAGACTGGCTAAAAATTCATTAAATTTTGAAAGTTTATGATAATATACATTGTTGAATTTTAAATGAGTTTTAATTTTTAGTTCAAGCCCATTTATTTTTGATAGAATAATTCATGTGTAAATATTTAAAAATATTATTCATTTTAAGAAAAATGAAAATATTTTTATCTTCATTTAATTTCAGTTTTCAAAATTATTTTCCTTAAAATTATATAAAATACTATTCTCTCTCTGTTAAAATATTTAATAAAAACAAAAAATTAAATTTGCTTTAAATATTAAATTTTTAAACGTTTATTTAAAAAAAATTATTATTGTACAATTAAGTGGAGATCTGGCTTTTCAATTATTCTTTATTCTTTTTCAAAAATTCTTTATTTTCAATTATTCATTCTTAATTATTAAAGGAATTCATGTCAACATAAGCCTTGCTTGATTGTATTAGTTATAATATTATTTTGAAACTTATGTTTAAATGAGATTAAAAGCATTATCATAGAAAACATAATTTCCTATTCCTTTGAACAATAATTTAATTTGGAAATAATATATATTTAGTTCTTTATAGTGAACTATTTCAATTTTTAAAGCATTTTTTGTGTCCAACAAACATTAATGTAATAAAAAAAATTATATTTGTTAATTCTTATTTTAAATAAAATTATATTTATCTTTTCATCAAATGATAAATATTGGAATCAACTTGAGCTCATTTGCTAAGTCAAAGCATTTTAATTGTAAATTCATTTCAATAGTTCTAGTTTAAAAAATGTACAGAAAAATAATGTTATTTAAGTATTTTTTATGTTATAAAATATTAAATTTCATTTATTATTAACATTGTTTTTAAAGAACAGTTTTATTGAAAGTGACATACTATATAATGTTAGAGCATTGTTTTAAAAGAAATAATTTTCCTCCTTATATTCTAATACAACTTGAAATTAATTATTAGAAAAACTTTCTTTTTATATTTTATGTGTATATTATATTATAACTTATAATATTTATTAACTTTAATATTTTATGACTTATAATATTTATTTATTCAATTTATTTACTTCAACATATATAATGTTGAACGTAAAATTACTTCTAATTTTTAAAGAACAAAATAGAGAACATTGATTTTAAAAATATATATTATATTTATTTAAATCATTTTTTAAAATTGTTTCCTTTGCAATGCATATATTAATGATGTTTTATTATTTATATTGATAATTATGCGTTAAAAAAGAGGGTGAGATAGTTTCGTAATCCATGAATGTACTATGATGAAACACGCTTCATTAATTCTCCTGATTGCGGAAGTATCCTGAGTGAAAGTTACTTGTTTCCGAAATTTCTTCGCTTTTTCCTTATATTTTAAAATAAAAAGGGAACATTTTAACAAGCAGTCTACTTTGTGCAGAAAATTTATTTTGAATAAATTATGAAGGAAATATTTTGATGAAAGGATAAATAAATAAAAGTTTTCTCTCAAAGAAAATTGAAAAACCTTACTGCAAATTTAATGGCTTGGTTCTAATTGTGATCTGTTTTCAATCTAAAAATTAAAAATTAATTCAAAATCATAATGCATTTTTACATTTTGTAAAATTTTAACCAATATTTTTCAGACATATTTATCTAAATTTATAACTGTCAATTATTTATCCTTAAATTATAAGGTTAAAATTCAAAGAAAATCAATTGAATACTAGTTATTTTATAATTGTTTTTCATGAATAAATGAATCATTGGTTGATGGTATAATGATTGAAATTTATCCTATTTAATTTTGACTTTATGTTGTAGCACTAGTTATACGTAGATAGCGGTGCAGGTAAGTCCCGTACTGTATCTCAAGTTTAACGAGTTTGGAATACTCGCCTCTCATTATTCACATCTCAATCGGGCGCTTTTCGAACTATGATTAAGTGATGAAGTTAAACCTGAACTGTGGAATCCTCCTCTAACTTACACAACACATCAGCAGATGGACTTTGGATGTCACGAATTAATGTGGAACGTCCCCCACCCACAGATTTTCAGATATATCCTGTGAGGGACAAAGTAGTCACCCGACCAATAGCAGCTTAAGGAGAGTGAACTTCATTTTGCAAAGCTACTGAGCTGATGAGGTTCAAATATTTAACAACTAATTCTAAATTTTTATTTTTTTTTACACGCTTACAGTCGTAACTACAAATTGACAATGAGAAATGTACATTAAAATTTCTTATATGGAAAGAAAAATTCCTTTCGTGTTTAACAATTAAAATGTGTGTACTTAAAATATTTCAGAAATCATTTTGTGCTAGCACAAAAAGTAGTGCAATTTCAAGGAAATATTACATTTTTCAATCTTTCATTTCATATTTAAATATTTTAACAGATATATATAACAGTGAAGGCGAATGTACCTTAAGGGTAATGGGTTTGGAATAACTAGTTAATCGGAAAGCGGATAGTAATTTTGAGCAAAAATCAGGAGACGTGGTATATAAGCTAGAAACCTGATCTAAATACCAACGCCTAGTTGAAGGTCTTTGGACATCACTGGTTAATATTGACATGATCCCAACCCAAAGAATTTCTAAAACATAGAGAATGTAGTAACTCCCACCAATCTCTAATCCCAGTGACACTCAGCATGTTTCACTTTGCTGATATTATAGCAACCGGGATGAAGCTTCTGGGCCTCTGTAGTTCATAGTAGTTATACAGGAAACATTAATGCAATATTAAAGTCAAAACAATTTTAATTACACTTGAATATAGTCCTACAAAAACTCCCTTTATATAATCATTTTATTTTTGAGATTAGAATCTCTTTAAATATCCACTGATGTTTTTGTTTTGAAAAGATTTCGTTAATTGAAAAATTTAACAACAATAAATTCATTATATATCTAAAGCATGAATAAAAATAAAATTTTTACACTGAGTTAAGTTGCGTTTACATTTTTTTAATACCATCCATGTTAATTTGATCGCAGTTATAAGATAAATTTTTTTAAGGAATTTATGTTGTTTTTAATGTACATAAAGTACTTAAACCCTTCCGGTGTTAGCATTAAAAAAAGTTTTTTGTTCAGATCTAGCACCTAAAAGGCTTAGGCACGTTAATTACATTAAAAACAACATAAATTCTCTTACAAAATTTATGAAAATTATTTTATAAAATCGAAGAAATGATTGAAAAATTTATTTTCGTAAATATTCTTCAGATTTTAGGGAAGGATTAACTTTTGCTATAACAATAAAATAATTTCCATCTCTTGTTTATTACTTTTAAACGGAAAAGCCGTTTTCAAAAAATGTTTATATCAGCATGAACGACAACTAACATTTCAACAAAAACATTTATACTATGAACTTATCTTTGAAAAAAGAAAATAGCAGTGATCAACATAATTAACAAATTTAATGTCTTAAAAAATAGTGTCAAGTACAAAAATAAATAATTAATTAATTCCAAATCAACACAACATATTTCAATGACAAAATATATATTGATGTTGCTTTTGATATTCAGGTTTAATTCTGAGGATGTAGATAATTTGTTTCAGTTTGAGAAATGAATTTTGATTTCAGATCAATGAAGTATAAATATCGTTGTAATTAGTCAAAATTTGAAATTGCGTTCGAATTCAAATCGGCTTTCTTTTTTGAAACAAATCATGCACATTGATAATATTCATTAAGAATAGTTATCTGAAAATATTTTTTAATTCAATTTTAAATTTAAATTCATTTCTTAGAAATCTTTCTGTAAATAATATGTAAATAATATATAAATAATATATGTAAATAATATATATAATATTTCCTACTCAAAATATTAATATTTTATAAACATATTATTCTAATTATAAGTTTAGGAATGCAACGTCATGGAAAAAATTGAATCAAATAATTTATATTTGAATAAAAATATCCTATACACAGTGCCTATACATATCTTTTAACTAATTCTAGTTTGGAAATTTTATTTTTCGATTTGACTAATAAACTAAATCAAACTCTTCATCTATTACAAGTCTTTCCTGCATTCATTGCCTACTAACCACTGAAATTTTTTTATATTAATTGATTAAGTCCTTTAATTATGCAGGAAATTTGCATTTAAACTACCATATTAAACAACATATTTTTCGCTTATTCCTAGCTTCTTCTAATTGAAGCGTACTTTAAACATTTTATTTTAAAAATTTTGCTTTTTTAACTTGGCAATAATTTAGTTTTAAAAGCTAACCGAAACCAAATGAGCTAATATTATATTTTTTTTACATTACTTACATTTTTATTAATTTCAAAAATCTTGTCTGAAATATTTTGCCAAAACTTTTTCCTTAATTTTATCGCAATTAATTTTTATGTTATAATTATCTGGTATACTTTACCAAACTCTTTAAAATCTTAATAAAAATACTGACTCATTTGATCAATTATTTTAGAATTTATTTTTTCAATAACTGACTATCCATTTTGCGTCAATATAACTCAATTAATTTATAAATAATATTTTATTATGTAATATATTTTTTTAATACCTAAATTTATAAAATGTTAAAGTCAACTTAGCTGTATCTTTTTTCATTAGACAAAATGTTTAACATTTTATTAAATAATGATTTACTTTTAAGACTTGTATACATTTAAAAAATATTTAAATTTATTGGTACATTTAAAAAATAACTTCAATTGTTTTTCTTTTTATTTAAAATCAACAATTTAATTACAAAATTAAATAAAGAAATAACTTTTGAAATTAATAAAATTTCATTTAATCAGCAATATGTGCAGTGGTAGCTTTAAATATTTTTAAAAATACACATATTTTTGTGTATTCTATTTCTCTAAAATCTACATTTTAATGACCCGATGGTCCTAGATACGTTTTCCGATTTGTAAGTCAAAAACCTAATCGAAAATAATTATTATGAGTTTGTAACATATAGATAAATACACATTATAATTCTAAATGTAGTTATTAATTTTTACCACTGAACAAAAAAAGAAGAGAAAAAAAGCTTTCACACACCATTATTAAAGTAAAACATTTTTTAAGATAATTGCGACAAGTGTGATAAAATAAAAGTTGATCGGAGAAAAAGAACACATGTCTCCTTCAAAAGAATACAAGGCTGATATGCTGAGCATCTGAACTTCAATCAGGTTAGAATATATATCAACATTTTACTAAATTAAGATTAAAATATCAAACTATCAGCAACAATTTTATCTGAAACATTGAACAACATTAAAAATATGCAATAATTTTAAAAAAAAACCATGAGTCAATCGGTTGAATAAATCAAGTTAAGTTAATATAAAAATTAAAATTACTTAATTTACACTTTTAAAAAATAAATTTAACTATCCAGATATCCAGAAGATTGAAATAATAAATCAGAACCATGGATATTTTTGATTAATTTTAATTTGAAAAACATACTGAATAAGAAAACTTAGAAGAACCCTGCTCCAACGAAATGGAAAAAAAATTAACCATGACTTTATTAGATTTCTATTTTTCATAAAGAACTGAAAACATTCATAATTATTTTAAAATATATTTTAAAAAATTTATTTTCACTCTTGCATATAAATAAACTCAGTAATTGTTTGCATTGTTTTTAAGAAATGTTAGATTAAAATATTGTACTTTATTTTCTAATAACACTCTCTATTTATTATTCAATTATAAATATTGTATGGAAGTAAAAATATTTACTATTAAGTTTTATTTTTTACTATTAATAAGTTACTATATTGGAACAAGTAGTAAAAATTAAATAATAAATTAAAAATTTTAATAAGAATTTCTTATATATGAAAGTATTTTACTAAGAACCGTATAATTAATATTGTGAATTTGGAAACAAATATTTGCATTACATTATTTTTAGCATCTATAGAAATAAATTTGTTAAAAATTTGTTCACCAGTTTTTTGATATTAAATTAATATTTATTAAAGTGTTAATTTGAATGATGAATGAGGTTTCAATTATATTGTGAAATATAGTACATTAGACTCACTAAACAAAAATTTCCAATTTATTCTAAAACTTTTCTATCTGAAAAAATCCTTTCTTTCTTTTAATAAACTACATAGATTGTCAAAAGCCACAAAATATATTTAACAATCATTACAAATTTTTGCATTATAGAAAACCCATTCACTTCTTGTAACTATTAATTTTATTATTTTATGAAAGAAAAATAATTTGTTATATCTTTCTATATTGTTCAGGCTGGGAATTAAATAATAGATTTATTTTGAAAAAATAATATGAATAAAAGATTATATATGTTCCTGATTTCATCGAGTACTTTTCTAAATGATGTGAAATTTATGAATAAACTACCACAAACATTATATTTTCTACTAATGTTTTAGGATATAAATATTCTGCGTGACTAAGCATTTCCACTGGAATATTTCTATTCAACAAAAATACTTTCAGAACTTGTTTAAATTTTATAAACTGAGTTATAGAGGAATTGCATATGATTCATGTCTATCGGAAATATTCAGCAAGAACAAATCAATTTTCAAATAATATTTTCTAATGCTGAAATTAAATGTTAAAATATTTTCATAAATTTTAAGAGCTTCTGGCATGTTTCAATAAATCTGATGAAATAAAAGCTCAAAATTGAGTTTTCTGAATTTGATGTAATAAGTAAAAACATTATATTAAATTTCAACTATAAGCTATCATTTTCATAGTGTTCGTATGCCAAAATATACATATTTAAGTTAATTGATAATTTAATGTTATTCAATATGATTTATTTAATCATTCTAGAAAAAAACTACAAGTAAAAATTTCAAAAGTAAGCTGGATTACAGTTATTTTATAATATTTTCTTGAACTGCATAATGCTAATATTTATATAGAAAACATTTATATAGGAACACATTGTATAGGGGAAATTATACATAATAATTGCAATAAATTTATTCATTCACGAATTATTTGAATTATTATGGCAAAATAATAATATAATGATTCAAGCAAAAATTGTTAATTATATAATTGTAAGTACATATTTGTAGTATGAAAATTAAAAACATAAAAGAACGAAAATATAAATAATAATTTTGAAAGTTCATATTCTTCTCTCATACTTTAATATTTTGATACAGAAAACGGTTTATTTTTATTCGAACATTTCCATAGCTAAAAGGAAAAGATTTCAAACATTTCCATAGCTAAAAGACTTATTCGCTTTACAAGTGAAAATAATATTTTTTGTAAATATCATAAGTCGTTAAAAAAAACAAGTTTTCATCTGAAGCTTTATTTACAAAAACTGATTTGAATCAAGGACTTGAAATTTTCTATGATATTATTATTAAATTTAAAATATGATGTTTAGAAAATACTTCATAATCAATTTCTTCAACAACGATTTAGAAATGATGTCCTCTTAATTTTATTTATCAGTTGATAAAACATTTTATTAAAAGATTTGTGATGTTAAATTAATTTTTGCTATATTATCCTTTCTAATTGAATATTTTTTCAAAGTTTTTTATATATTTTTTATTAAGTGATGTTTTTTTGGAAATTATTTATAAAGTAAGTAGTAGTAATTTGAAATTAATTTCAGAAATTTATTATAAGAGGTTTACTTATTTACCTCTTTAATAGTTTAATATACATTTCTATAAAGCAAATTATACATTATTCTTATATTCGGAAATTCTTATTTTTAACTAATTAATAATAGTTTTTGTCTAAGAACAAATATAATTTAAAAATCCTAAAATTAATATGTATGATTTGGGTAGATTATAGAACTGTTTATATTTTTGATTCTAAGCAAGAAATATAGTATTTTCGGCTATTTGTTTTCTCGGATTTTCTCTGTTTTTCAAAATTAGATTGATCTTTCTAGCTTCCCCAGTTTAGCAAAAATGAGTTCTATCACCTTTTAAACTATTTTGCTTATACCTGGAAAATTTTCTTCAATTTCATGACACCTAAGATTTAAACATTTAGAAAATATATGAAAATCGTGTATTGATTAAGTGTCCTTATCATTCTGATATCTAACACGGAAGTACTCATTAAGCAATATGAAAGACAACAATTAAATGAAATATGATTAATCATTTAATAATCCCTTAAAAATTAATCAATAATTTAATTATCATAAGAAGTAACTCTGTTTCCATAAATTCATAGCCCGTTAATACAATGATGGAATCACTAACGTTGAAAATAACTCTAGCTGAGTGTTAACGTTTCACAATTTTTCAACAAAAATAAAATAGAAAATCTTCGATTAGTATTTTTTTAAAAAATATTAAAATGATTAAATATATTAACTGTTTAAATTATTTCCTAAAATTTAAACAAATGTCCAAACTTTTTTTTATTATATGACGTAAATAATTCCCATTTGACAAAATTAATATGCACTTTTTATTGAATTAATTAAAAGATGATCACACAAATAAAAAGTAACTGACAAATTGCTTTAACACTTTGATGTTCTTAAACAATATACAATTTAGATAGGATTTAAAATGAACAATATGTATTTAACAATTTTAAATGTAATAAATATATAATTTTTTTTAATATTTTTCAAATATTAAAATTATATATATACATTTATAAAGGAGCAATAAAAATACAAATATATAAAATTAGTAAACCAACCATTGTGAAAAAAATATTATCAAGTTATATCTAACTAGTAATTAACTATATTCAATGGCGTAAGAAATAGAACTTTGTAGTATACTATAAGTAATATAACTATAAGATACTAAACCTATAAGCTGGAATCAAGCATACTATAAGAAGTATAAAAGAACAAAATAGAAACCAATGAGGTTCCTAGTCTTTTCATGTCTTTGCTTTCCTTTTATTCCGTATCGGTTTCTTGTTCTATTTTATTGTGTTTCAGTAGTGTTTTATGTTTCTAGTACTTCTAATTTATCTACATAAAAATATTTAAATTATTTCTGACTTTAGACATTTTTCGGCAATTAAATCTAGCATGATTAAGTGCTATTATCATGATTTGGTAGAATTTATTCTAAATATTTAACGTGAAGGCTTTAATCTTTTAATAGAAGACTCAAAGGAAGAAATAAGTTGAAAAATAACTTAACTGAATACGGAAATAACTGAATACGGAAATTCTTAAGTATTAACGAGTGTAAAAAGTTCTATAAATTAGTAAACAAGTTACTTTAGTTAAATAGTAAAATATAAAACATCAGTTATTTTATCTTTAAAAATGAATTATTTCCATTAAAGTAAAGTTTATTTTGATTTTCTTTCATGGTACTAGATATTTTTTTTATTTTTGGACTTTCACAAAATTAAGCTGTAGGGTTTTAGTTAAAGCGGTTTTTATTTGAGCATTTTTGTAATTATTGGAGAAAATAGTTTATTTTTGAAAAAATATTCAAATGCATTTCTTAAACTAAATGCTATTGTTATAGTGATAAGCTGTTCTTTTAAAGTACAATTATTTATGAAATAATAAGCTTTTATTTAAGAGTTCTTAAGGTTTTGGGGAATTACAAATATGTTTTTTGTTGTGTTTGCTTAATTTAACAGCCTTAAGGACAATTTAGTGGAAAATTACAGATTTAAAAGATGTTTTTGATCATCTTTTTTTAAAACTACCATAGTACTACATTTGCATAAATATTTTATTTTTACAGTATTTGTGCTTTTTCAGGCTTAAATGTTTAAATAACCTTTTAAATAAATTGCTTAGGACTGCAATTTTTCTTTCTTTCTTTTTTATTTAATTTAGTATTGTTGTGTATTTGATTTTCCTGGGAATTTCTATTAATAATGAAGTGATAATATCTTTCACTGAATTTTGGTATTATTATTTATGGTTTTATGTTCAATGTAATTCGTATTACTTTAAATATGATTTCTCTGTTTATAGTTTTTTTTTGTTTGTTAGTAATGTTCAATTCTGTTTGCCTGTTTCTGTCCACTGAAAATCTGTTAGACGCAACCAATCATTTCGTAATTTATTCTATTTTAGTAAATCTATTTTAGTGCTCCATTCGTCATCATTGTATTTGATGGATCTTCCGTCATGTCATAGACAGAACACATCGGCTGGTCAAAAAACCCATCTTTGACCAACGGGGAACTTCAAATTATTATGAAAAATTTTCATAGCAATTAGAATTCCACAAAACTTTACTAATATTAGTGAACACATTCGATTATATATAAAATTAATTTTTTTACTATTCGATAAAACAGTTTTCAAATTAGTTAGTTCTAATAATTACATGTATTACTAAAATTAGTGAAATGAAAATTAAATAAATTTATAACTTTTAAAGTTTTTTTATATAATAAGTAGTTTTAACAAATGTATATTTCATTGTAAAAATATAAATAAAACAAAATTATTTAAATCAAGAAAATCATGTCATTAACAAATTCTCACCTCAATCTTGTCGAATCTATATGAAATTTGTGAACATGTTAGATGTTGACTAGTTGTGTGTAATTTAAATTCAAATATCTTTTTTGATCAAGTTATGTGTGAAAAATAAATGGTGCATAACCGCTTGCCATCTAAAATAAAACACAGAAAGACTAGGTATGTGACAGGAAAATTTGTCAGGTCCATAAAATGTCATGCAAAGATCATATGATTGAATTTACATTCTCTTGTGAAATGTGGATGATGAAAAAGTCAATTAGATAAGCCTACATTATTGGCATAAATCACTGCCAATCTCTTCAGTATAGACTCAAATTGGCTTTGGATGTATACTTTAGATATAGCGATTCATGCGGCTTCCACAAGTTAAGTGATTTGGAGTAGCATAAGGTAAGGTATCTTGGATAGTTTATTGTAAGGGTTTGGATCTATGGATCACGCGTTTTCGATTGGCATAACTTCATAACGTTTTAGAAAGACATAGGAACAGAAATGGAAAATCAATGAAACAAGTTAATCTCATAGGTAAACAAAATGTCTTTAAAGCACAGCACCCATAATGTGCTTTAAGCACATTATGGGTGCTGTGCTTTAAAAATCAAACCTAATGTGCAAACCTAATATGTTAAAGCAACCATAATGTGCTTACGCTGCAATTTAATAAATTATAATCTTCTTCCCGCAACCATATGACGTAAATTTCATATCATTTGCATGCTTTCTACAAGATATTGCATTTCGTATGGCAGCTGTGTTTTTCGAATTTGTCATAAATAAACCTAACAAACACTTTTTAAATTGTATTAACTTCTAAAGCCAGTTAATTTTCTTTGGATTTATAACTTAAGTTAGCAATCTTTCTGATATTGTGATTAGAATGCTTGATTAATAATTCATAAGTTCTAATAGAAACATATTTTCTTTAAATTATATTGTTAATTTGTTAGTATTGTAAAAAAAATAATTTTGGTACTTTATATGGTAAAACAACAAGCGTATATATATTAACAAGCTATTTTTTTCTTACGAGTTGACTTATGTTTCGGATGTATTTCTAAAATAGTTTTGTAATTATGAACAATTTTATCGATTAAGAGTAAATCTAAGTCAATAAAATATTTCCTGAAAAAACACTTATATGTTATATTTATCCGGATATAGCTGTAAATTATTTCCAAAATCTTCAAAAAAAATGTTATATAAACCAAGAATATTGTTATATTTGTCCAGTTAAATCTAAACTGAAATTGCACATGAATATAAGAATGTTGCATCCAGGGATATAGAAATAATATATTTTGAGGTGTTGAAACATAACTAATTTACAAATACCATTCTAAGAAAAGAGGCCGGTGATGTTGAATAGGTAAGGAATCATACTGTGTCATGATAATGCTCGACTACACGCTTCGTTGAAAACTCGTTTGTAACTTGCAGAATTAGTCTGGGAATCAGTCAAAAACCATCGTAAATTATACACTTTGGTCAAAGCAACCTCTGATTATCACTTTTTTTATTATCTTGAAAATTTGCTTGCAGACACAAAATATTCGGCAGTGAGTTGATATTAGGTTAGTGTTGATTTAATTTTTGTCTCCAGAGATACGATTCTTTTTGTTACATCTGTAGAGAGCCATTTCGCTCGAGAGATAGAAATAATGATCGCAATTATATTATTCAATAATGTTTATTCAGGGTGTAAAGCATTTATTAATTATATCAGCTAAACACTATTTATTTAAATAAAAGTTATTTATTTTATTTTGAAAACAACAGAACTTTCTCTGATAGATGTTTGCTAATATTCACAATATAGCCTTTTCTTATGCAAAGTATTTATTTGTTCAAGTATGCACCAAAATTGGACTCAAAATATTAAAAAAACTCCACAAGATTGAAAAAGTAATATGACCTTATAGCATTACAAATGGTAGGAATAATTTGATATAGAAAACTTCTGTTAGAATGATTTGACCAGCCGCGTTTGCTGCAGGAAAGATAGAATTTACATCTTTAGATGGGAAGTCGATATTTGCTTTTCGAAACTAGGTTTAACTTTCTCTAGAATTCTATTGAATTGCAACGACTGTTGACTCGCATGTGATGATGGAAATCGGAACAAGATTGATGGTCATGGACTGCTATTCGTTTCACAATTCCATTAACGAGCATTAATCAACTGTTAAAGGTATTGATTTCTGACAGCTTTGAAAGTTGCTTAATGCTGATATATGCTTTTCAAGAAGCAATTGATTCGCATGTAATAAATGAACTAAGTGATTTATCAATAATACCAAAACTACATCCTTTAATTTATAAAGTTTTCAAAATAATGCTTAATGTCTCCATCTTCTAAAAGCAAGAAAGACGCATTGGATAATTAGTAGATATGAAGTAATTAAACTTAACTTTTAAACATATAAACTTATCTTATTTTGTCAAAATTTATTAGGGAGCTTAATTCCATCAAATTCCATAACAGAACTATTAAAACATTCCCAAAGGTGATCTGAAAAAATTGATATTTAAAAAATTGATATCCTATATGTATTTTAAGGAAAACATATAATTTATAAATAGGTTCTGAAATATAAAGATCACAAATTTTAATTTGTTGTAGAAATCTGTAACTGTTGTACGATTATCAGAAACTGCATGCCAATATATATATATATATATATTTAAGTTCCAGTATTATGTTAATTTTATATTCTGCAGTAAAATATTTTATTTCTCATGTTTCTAAGGCATACATTCTTGCTATTTTAAATATCAAAACGAATCTTACCTAATGAATTTTTTCATTTTCGCTTCTTCTAAAAATCCATATGCATACGCTTCATTTTATTAATTTACAATAAAATGATTATTTGTTGAAAAAAATTTTTTTAAAAAGCACATTATAATATTTTTCATATATAAGACTTTTTACACCAATATTGTATGTAAATCTGATCCATATTTTAATATCTTAAGGGAAATACTCCCAAATACATTTAAAATGCATCATATTTTTACCATTCCTGAACTTCGCTAGATTAGGAGAAATACTTATTTTATGACTAATTATGTATACAGCTCATACATACTTTTGAAAAGAATGGAAGCAGTAGTGACTTCACATTTGTAAATGATTACGCATATAATATATATAAAGTAAATGTAAAATTTCAGTCTAGATCCTTTTTCATTTGTTTCACTTTTTTTTTCTTATTATATTTTATGAAACTAATTTGAACTTTGTATGTTTTGAAAATTTTAATAAATAATAAATAAAAAAAAAATTATAAAATTTTAGAGATTGCTTGAGATTTTTGACTTTTAAATTTAAAATGAAATTCACGTTGATATTTAAACAGGTTTACTGCAGATGAAAGGATAATTAGTTTTCATGTAGAAAAAGAGTGTGCTTATAAATTTAAAATTTTAAAATTGCTGGAAATTTTAAGAGCACATTTATGATTAGATTTGCATTCAGAATGTCTCTTTAACTATATCATTAAGAAAATTAATTTAATCTTATATGACGAAATAGTTAGTATTTTTATATTTAGAAGACGAATATAAAAATGATGATCTCTAAAAACTGTACTAATTTTTTATATTTTATAAATTATAAAGTTATGAGGAATGAAATGCAATATATTTATTCTTTCCTATATATTAAAAGAAAAGTTAAACTATTTTGGAGAAAAAAGAAATGTCTTCATCAATCTTGAATTTAAAAATTTGCAAACTTGAAAAAAGATCATTGTGACACTCAATTAAGCGCGTCTTGACACTAAATGCTGTTGAATGGATTTATTAAAATCCCAATCTTAATACGTCATAGGATATAAGCTTTTAAAGTCAAAATAATTGTTTAGAAAATGTAAGAAAGAGGAAAATCAATCATTTGCATATTTTCAAGCTTTGGTTAATATATTACAGAATTTATTGCAATTAAGAGATGACATAAAATCTAAAGATATTGGCATACATTTGATATTTTGAATTTTAGATTATGAATTAATTTACATGAAATATTTTACATCTAAATTTTAATTTAAATAAAATTTTAATTTATTTGTCATTTGACGGAAGTTTGAAAGGTAAATTCCAATTAACACACACGTTGTAACATGTTTGTTTTCTAAAAAAGGATTTCTTTTTTTGGATCTCTATAACAAACAAATATCTATTATTGACTGAGAAGAATATTTCGGTTACACTTTAAATTCTATATTTAAATTAGTAATTTTAAATTTAATCTTATTATTAGAAATTTGACCTATCATATACTAATCATATATGGTATTAATGACACCACTGAATGGAATTTTGTTAAATTAATAAAAAATATATGAAATTATTAAGAATAAAATTTAAAGTTCTATAAAATTACTTTTACAAATTAAATTAATCTCATTAGCGTAGTTAAAATGATCGATTAAAATATAAATGTAATTAGAGGTTCTCATTAAATTAAAAATTTTGAAGCATTCGTCATTAATTATATATTGTGAATCATATTGTTTATAAATTACATTCCAGCGTTTTTAATAATAAAGAACAATTGAATGAAGTACCACACAGTTAAAAGTTTTATCCAGAAACATATTTCTTGGGAGTTGATTTTGTTCATTCAGTAAAGTAGTACTGTCTGAAACAATAGTTTAAAAAATTAGATTGCATGCACAATATTTATACTATATATTATTTTATCCAGAACTTACAATTTTACAAAGATTCAAGGCATACCATGTACTGTCATAGGCATGTCATAACTGCAATTATTCTTAAGCCGTACCAAAATATTTTGTTAAAATTGACCAATCTTATGTCATTCATTTTACATTTGAACTCTTCCACTCAATTAGAAAATGCATGCATTTTCATATATCCTTGTAGATGAATATCCCGGCATGTGCTCTTACATCGACGAAAAAACGATCAAAAGGTGCTTATTCATAAAACAAAGAATAATATTTTTATTGATTTTTCTTCCTAGCATTATATGATGGCATCATACCCAAAAAATTAATTTTAAGGTAAAAAATAAAATAATTAAGATATATTATTTTATATTCTTTTTTAATTTAAAATTCCTTGATTGCCTCTGATAGGCGAATCTAAAAGGTAAATAAAAATCGCAGAATCAAGTAATCCCGATTCCTTCTGTTGGGTCTTTTAAAAGTCTGACAAAAAAGTAATTTAAAAAAAGATGTGTACAAGCCTAGATTTTAGTTAAGGAGAATAAATAGCAACTGTAAACGACAAATCTTCTTATTCACCAGGTAGACGTTAATAATAATAGCTCATCAGAGATGTGACTCATTATTCATTTAAACAAAATCATGCACTATATTAAAATTAATAAAATAAAATTTTCAAACATTGTACAAATAATGGATTTTTCTCATCTGTAAATAAGTAGGTTGTTGCAGTTACCGATCCCTTCCCAGATAATTTTATGTATGCTGTTCACTAACGTTCTGGGTCCAAACTAAAATTTCTAAACTTCTAAGTGAGCGCACAATTTTACCTTAATGAATTAAAGATCACTTTTATTGGATATTCCTCATTTCTCGTCACTCTCTCTAGCGATAAAGATATTGAAATTCATCGTAATTCAGCGTAAAATCCTTTTCCCTCACATAACTTTTTGCGAAAAGTAATATCATTTATTGTTTTAGGCCACCCGCAAATTTGCTATTATAGCAAGTAAAGTATCATGTGCGGCAAACTCAGCGTTTCGCGCGAAACACATCCAGAAAAATGAAGACATTAATGTCGTCGTTACATTAGGAAATGGGTAGAGTCAACACCCCCTAGAATATTTTCGTTGTGACGATTTTGGATTTCTAACAGGTTTGTGTGAAGTATCTTTAAACGTTCAGCGAGATAGTTTTTATTTGAGTTTTCTCTTTTCTATTTTAAATTGTTATGACCCTGCTAAAAATTTCTATTTCTCAAAAAATGGAGAGTTTATTAATTTTCAGATTTTTATTTGAACTAAAATACTTTATTATAAATCTTTCGAAGAGTAAATTATTTAAAAATACAATTATTAAAAGATAATACAGAATTATTAATAACAATTATAATAAATATTTATATATAATACATACATACATACATACATACATACATACATACATACATACATATATATATATATATATATATATATATATAATGAAAATATCAATATTTCTCATAAAATATTGCAAATAACAGTATTCTAATTAATATTATTATGTTTTCTGACATTTAAATTCAGTTTAACATGTATAATAAATACAGATAAATGCTTATTAAGCAATAATTTGATGATAAAAAATAACTCTTATGTTTGCGACATGAAGTAATAAGTATAACACTTTACAAAAATCATTTCTTTTTTTAGTGGTGATAAATATATTAAGACAATTTTCATTCGCCTAAAATATTCGTGACTTGAGATGACAATGTTTAACTAGAGGAATTTCATAACATCTAATGAAAAGTCGTTGTATTTGCGGCTTGTCAACAAATGCCTTCCTTACATAAGACAGTTGCAGTTTTGGATGCTCCTGATTTAGAAATAACTCTTCGGTTCTACTTTACGAACACAAAAATTAATCGATCTTTTATGGGAGAACGGAAGTGCTTTGTGATTTGAATGCAGGTCCCAGGACAGCTGCTTGTCGGATTTGCATGTTTAGATCATCAAGTATTAAGCTATGTCTGTGATTAATTGCTCTACTTTAATTCACCTGATAGAACACCATCGATTTTCGGAGACTATTTTTCCCTTTCGGTAGCTCTTACAAAGGCATCTGTTTTGAAAACAAGGGTTTTAGCTCTACCAATAAAATATTTTTAAAGAAATTTAAATCCTCATTTATGCATAACTTTTATAAGACTTTCATTCAAGAGTAATTTTGGATATTTATAGCACGAAAACATAATTAACCGCCGCATAAAATATTTGATTATTCACGCATAGTATTACAAACTGTAAAAGAGAAATGGTTTTAAAATATTAATTTTTTTTATACAAAAAGATAGTACAAGAAAAATTTCATTATCGAGTATTATGAGTAATAGAATAGTTTAATTTTATTATAGTGTTAACGAGTAACAGATATTTTAGTTCAAGATAAAAATTTATTCTTTTTATATATATATATATATATATATATATATATATAT
>JAPDSC010003210.1:56426-71131 GCA_026290005.1 Latrodectus geometricus
ATATATATATATATCAATAATGAAAGCAGGATAGATAGTTGTGTAATTTTAAGGAATGTTTAGTTATCAATAAATATTAAGAAAGGAATGAAACGTGCGCAGTTTATTCAGCTAACGGCTTTTACCATTGTTTATTATCTTAACACATTTTCAATAATTTTCTATAACTTTTGACCATTTCAACATTCTTCTGTTCAGTAGATTTTTAGATGTTATACATACATATTCAGCATATTGCATTGTTGCATTATCGATATTTACATCTCATCTGGTGTTAATATCAGGACTAATGAAATCTATAAGGTTAAAAGCATATTTAACACAAGCAAAACATAAACATACAGTACATAATTGACATATTTATTTTATAAGTAACAATTGAATTCATAAGGGGAAGATAAAATTCCAGGCATCTCAATAAATATTGTTTTAAAAAATGAGGTTGTCACTCGTATGAAAGGCCACTTTGCTGAAGCAAACACTACATTGATAAATTGATCTGGTTTCGAAACCTCAAATAAAGCAGAATGCATAGCTTTTGATATCTAAATTTAACAGTTGTATCCGCCTAGAAATGACGCATTTTGGGATCTTACTTATATATCTCAGAGTATTAGCTGTTTTTTTTTTCTCAAAGATTCACCGTGAAGCAAAAATCAAATTAAGCTGAATTGGTTACTTTGTTCAAATTTATGATATGCAAAATTACTCAATAATTTACTATTTTTTTTTTCAAGTTTGAACTGTTTACTTATTTTTTCATTCTATTTCTTTGCTTCCTCAGTTAACAAATATTTTCATTCTAGATCATGAAGTAGCGTTTCTTGCTTTCTTTTTACAATTGAATCAGCAAAATAAAAGCTTCTGATAGAATGCATAAAAAGGTGAAATTCGAAACAACAATAATTACTTAAATGGATATAATTAACCAGAACAGAAGGACTTCAAAGTAGAAGTGCTTAGATAGGTAAAAACAAATGATGCATCACCAACATTGGAAAATTTTATTTATAATTTTTACATTCAGTACTATCCAAAACATCATTAGAAAGTAAATATTTTGAATTTTAAATTAAAATTATTTCCCTCCCTTGTGTACAGCAATTTTATGTTATATCCTCAAGATACTGTGTCATTTTCTTTTGTAAAACACAATTCTTTTTAAGCTATTTGTTAAACATTTTTCATTAATTTAATGGATGGTAATTTCCATAGAAAATAACGCAAGGAAAATGCATGTTTCGATAAAATGAGTATCCCTGTTCAAGTTGTAAGTACGCAATTTACTTGAGAAATCATACTCATAAAAAATATTTTAAACGACATGAAAATGGATATTTTACGCTAATCTTCTACCTGTAATATGGAAAACATTTGTGATGGGAAAATAATATCAAATGCCAAAAACATCATTATACGTATTTTTATTTTGATATTTCAACATGAATTTATTCATTTTATCTAGTTGTATTATAGATCGTTTTCTGTTTTCATATTTTAAAATATGTATAATTTTTTTTCCTAATTTAAGGTGTGGCATACTTATAAAAAGCATTGATTAGTTTGTTAAAAATGTCATTTTTTTCTTTTTGTTGAAAGTAACTGAATAGTTTTTATCGTAGACCATAAAAATTGAGCTCCATTATTCTTTCAAGTTGACAGTCTAATCGGGTATAATGGAGACAGTTATCAAATGCTTAATTCATAAGAAGTTTTTAAGTCATCTTAGCATAAATTCAAAATATTTTGCTTTTTAAATTAGGAAATTAATTTTAAAACTTCATTTTTCTCTCTTAAAAAATAGCTTTTTGAATTTTCAGCTGAAAAAAATACCTGTATTTTATATTCACAAAATAAATTTAAGTATTTTCATAAATTATAGTTAAATATTATCATGAAAAGCAGTATCAGTTGTAAATTAATGCAGAACTTTCTTATGAATTGGAATTGAATAAAATAACTTTTTACGTGTATTGAGTTGTTTGATTTCAGTGAAATGACCTAGAAACTGGATTAAAAGTGTGGAGATAAGCATTTTCAATATGTAACTTCATTTTATATATTTATGTTTCTTGTTGAAAAAACTCATTACTATTAATGAAATTTTAGAAATTCTTATTATATATTGTTATACACTATTTCGTCAATGTTCATAATATCTTTTTGCACTGAATATAATTTATAATATATTTTTAACTGAAACAAAAAACGTTTGTTTTTTTATTTTACAATTACTTTTAAAAATTCTTTATTCTCTCTCATTATTCATTATGAATGAAAAAAAGGGAAATTTTTGATAACATGAAATTTCTTTTCTGTTCTTCCAGAAACTACGCACAATTATAAATCATTTAACACATAACATTTTCAAAGAATAAAAAATATAACTAAACCTCTCTTTTGGATACAGAACTAATTAAAAACATCAAACGCGTTGTTATGTTCTTCGCAGTACTAGGTTTAAAAGCCTCATACATTTATTTGCTTAGAAATAAATCCAAATATCACAATGTTTTACACATTATGTTTCCAAAGAATGAAATAATTTCTTTTCTTTGATAAAGAACATATTAAAAGCATAAAATCATGTTATATTCTCTTCAGAACTAGGCTTAAATGACTCATGTGTTTTTTGTCTTAAAATTAAATCCAAATTACACAATGTGCTCTCGGATAACACAATGTTTAACACATTATGTTTTCAAAGAAGGAAATATTTAAGTAAATTTCTTTCTTGGATTAAGAATAAATTAAAAACATCAAATGTATTGAAGTATTCATTGCAGTACTTGATTTAAATTCCTCATAAATCTTTATGCTTAGAACTAAATTCGAATAATACAATGTTTTACACATTACGTTTTTAAAGAATAAAGTAAAAAACTATATTTAGTTAAATAACAATTTAAAAGCTTTAAGAACGTTGTTATATCCATTGCAGTACTAGGTTCAAAAGCCTCCTATATTTATTCGCTTAGAACTAAACTCGAATAACACAATGACCATTCTATTTGATGTGCCACTTCCGCTTCATATGTGATTTGCTTAGATTAGCATCATAATATGTCGTTTTAATTTGCTGGAAAATGTGTTATACTCTGATTTCTCACCTAAAGCTTGAATGTCTTATCTCAACAATAAACAGTTACTGTAAATAGCAATTGCAGGCGTAACAACTCTGTTCGAAATGATTATTCGCTTTATTTTATGTGAGATTAAGTCAGAGAAGAAGAATCTTCATGAACTAAAAAGTTAGTTTATTTCCTAAAAACAAAAGAAAATGATGGCAAATGATTTATAAATAAAATTATTTTAATGATAACAATATAAAACTAATGAATTAACAAAAAATTGATTCATTAAAAATTACATTGATGAAACAAACATAAAAATTAGTAGCAAAAACAAAAATATATATTCATAGCTAAAAACTATATTGATAACATAAACCTGAAATTAGTATATAATTTTTTTAAGAAAATGCCTTAATTATTCTAAAACTCGTCTTATAGATTGCAAGTTAAAATATTTATTGTAGTGCTAACAAAACTATAACTTGTGTATAAATTAAGAAAATATTTAGAAATACATTCTGTTCAAAAGAAAAACTATTCACAATATTTACCAATATTTTATAAATTTTTAAATTTTTTTTTTTTTTTCTTTTTTTTTTTTTAAGTTTTTGGATTTTTTTATTTTCAATATTTAAAGCCCACATAATTCATTTTAACAATGAAATGAATTCATGAAAATCTTACTTTTTCAAAGCATTAAGACAAGATTTAAAGACAAATTGTATGAATTTAATATTTTGAATTGATTATACAAATAATAGTTTTGTTAAAATTTAAAGACCATCTAACTTTTCTAAAGTTATTATGTTACTAAATCATTCCTGTTTAATTGCAATTTGTATATTATTTATAAGAAATACTTTCCATATAGACGAATTAATACATTTTTTGATAAAAATTCACATAAGATAAAATAGAATAAATCATTAAAAGCTTCATTTATAGTAAAGATTATTTATATATATATGCGTCTTAATATAAGGATAAACTATTTCTAATAATGAAATTTAAGAGATATTGCTGTTTGAAAATCTGAAAATTTTTTATTTTTTAAAGTAACCTTTTATTGTGATTAAAGGCTGCACCTGACATTAAATTGATGCTTTTTATAATTACATTTAAAAATAGTTTAATATAATGTTACTCATGCGTTTAGATATTTTAATATTATATTTAATATAATAATATTTAGCTGCTTTGTTAATATTTATAAATGAATTTGAAATTTTTTATAAATGTGTTCACATGAAAAATTGAAAAACATAAACAGACTTTTAACACAAATGTTGGCCATTTTAATAGAAAATGACTATTGAAACCATTAGCTAGATGTATATATATTTATTTAAAATCATTTTTCATTAAGATATTGGTTGCATCCTTTCATAAAATATAAATGAACTAAGTGCATTTTGAATACACTGGTGTTCAAAATATATAATGAAGAGAACAGAGCAAAAACTACTGCTTGTAAACATAATTACATGCTTGTCAAATGCGCAGGCGTATCTCGTGTAGGTGGAGATAGAGACACACGATTAATATCCCACGCAAAACAAGCCCTCATTTAATCTATAGACTTTTGGCTTTAGACCAAATATTACATAGACTACCCCAGAATAGAATAATTCTCAACTAATAAACTTAAATTTGGAATATATCGACAATAATTAAGATATTTTAGGAAATCATCTCATAAAATAACAAATATAAACAATTTAAAATATTTACAAATTGATTACAAAATATATGATACCACTATGCTTAATTTACAATTCTGTATGGAAGCTCTCAACATTATGAAACTGCAGAATTTCAATCATTTAAAATTAAGTCACTTGTTAAATACCACTTCCATTAATTTATATTGTCAATCGACATTATTTTATTTTTAGAAATTATTCTACGTAAAATTCACAATATTCTAATATACAAAACATTGTTTTTAAATAATTCATATTCATTTGTTAATCTGTTTACTATTTAATGGATGTTGATATATTTAACGGATAAAATCAAAATATTTTGAAACGTATAAAATTTTTTGTAGCATTCCTCATACGAATGTGGCCTTTAATGACCTAGAAGCACTTCTTCAAACATCGATAAAAGAGATAAATTTGGCATAATATTTAATTATGCCAAACTAGTGAACTAGGTGCCAGAAACGTTATTTTAGAATATCCGCATGTGTAGAAATACTAAATTTACATGCTTGAAACAATGTTTTTTTTTCCTTTTTCAATGCAATTGTTTCTACTTTTATTTTGCGAAAAATATATAATTGATGACACAGAGATCATCCTCACTTATGGAAACAAGACTTATTGATAATACGATTTTAAGTATATATTACATAGCATATTCTCGAGATTCTCTCTTCAGCCGATTCAGAGTAATTTAAAAAGAGATATTATCCTTGAATAATGAAGGAACCTAAAATGCGTTGATTGACGCGAAAAATGGTTTCTAAAATATCATCATTTTTAGTTTAATGCATTGTTTTAATCCTTCTCTCTCTCAATCTCTATCTCTCTATTTGAAAAGATTTAAAAAAATTCTTATTTTAAAACCCCAAAAGTCATGATTTCATTTATCTTGAATATTTTTCAGTTGCACTTTCAACACTTTTGTTGCTATAAATAAATACATTTTAATTTCTAAATAATTTGAGAAACAATCTGTGACTTACGACAGCATTTTTGCCAAATATTCTGAATATCCTCACTTATAAAAATATTCATTTTTGTTATTATTATTTATTTTTATTTATTATTTAGAAACTTCAAGTTCTTAATTCAACTTATTGTTTGAGAACATGAATTTGCATAAGAAAAATGTAATTAAAATGACTGATTTTATTAAACAACATTCAGAACATTACCAAGTGTTTCAAAATGACATAACAAAACATGACATGTAATTTACAGAATTTTTGAAATCAAGTATAATGGTGACAATTAATCTTAATTTAAAACAGGCCACTTAATGATTTACTTTTAGTATCTAGATTATTTTCCTTCTCCACCAAAAAAAAATATTTGTTTTAACTACTTTTGTTTATATTTTACAATTTTTGAAATATTTTAAGGATTAATTATACATTATTTTCATAATAAGTTGCTCATAGGCTTATTAAACAGAAAATCCGTAGAAGCATTATAAATAGGCATAAAACTAATCTGTTTTCTTTGCTGGATTTTCCAAAAATAGCACCGAAAATAGGGAAGAGGGAAATAGCATGTGTGCGAGTCGTAAATAAAAATAAAAGTCAACAAAGTGACTCAACCGGGCAATCACGTCAATAGGCAGCGAAAAGTATGTCCTGTTGCATCACATCTCTTCTTCGATGATTCTGGTCTCCATGGCAACAGGTCAAAGGA
Source organism: Latrodectus geometricus (assembly GCA_026290005.1). Classification (NCBI taxonomy): domain Eukaryota; kingdom Metazoa; phylum Arthropoda; class Arachnida; order Araneae; family Theridiidae; genus Latrodectus; species Latrodectus geometricus. The sequence continues at coordinate 62,884 of JAPDSC010003210.1, forward strand.
AATAAAGTGTGATAAATAAAGTTCGACCACACCAATCTTAAGAAAATCATGAGATTCTTAAGCAAACATTTCTCAATTTCTTCTTGTGTCCTGAGAGAAATTAAAACTGCATTTCACAAGTAGTATGTTTTGAAATCCACAATTTACATTTCTCTATTTTTAAATTCCCTTTATTTACAGTATTGCAGAATATTAAATCTAAAATTGAAAAAAGCTCAAGTTTTTTTAGGTATTGCCACAGAAAAACAGACAAGGATTAAGAAATTTTTCAAATATGCAATGACATTCATTTTTTCATAAAGAAAAATATATTAACATGCAAATATCACACATTTATTTTCTGAAGAAAAACAAATAATGATGAGAACGAGTGCTAGGGCTACCCATGGCCTAATGGTGTTAAAACTCTTTTTAAAAAGAAAGGTCCTGGGTTGGATCTCTTAAGCAATGGAAGAAACATGCTGAAGTGTATGCAATTCTGTCGATGTTGGTATTTGCGAGTTTTCTCTAGTTTTAAATGTGAATACTGTCCTTTGTCTACTAAAAACATTCAAAATATAAAAACATAAAACAAGTCAAATGTAATAAACATTAAAATGGTAAAAAATATTCTGAAGTCAATATACAACAATACAGAGATTGCAAAGAATAAATGAAATTGAACAAAACTTACATACTATTTTGAACAAATCCATTTTTTTACAATAAGTTGCCATTTCAATTCTATTGGCTTAAAAATTTTTTGGGTGTTAATATTATGCTCATAAACTAGATAGGTTTTAAATTACTGCATTAATTAGTGAAATAATTTGAAGTAAAAAGTCAAAATTCTTAGTTGGATATTTTTAATTTTCTTTTTGTTAGTCCAGATTTAATTATTGTTTAACTCACTGTTTTTTTCGGTGAAAAAATGTTGATGTTAATATTTTCAACGTGAAAATACAGAATTCAAACAATCGCTTCGTTTCATATCTCTTTGATTTAATGTTACAAATTTATTTACCATGTAAATGACCTCGAATGAATCCTTAGTGTCCTTAATTCTCATTTTAGTAATATCCCTCCATAAAATATGAAATGGGATTAGAGAGAACAATCTAAATCAAATTTATTTCAATATATTTAATTCTTTAATAATTAGAAATACACGTGTTTCAATAAATACATATAGTTTGTAATGTTTCTCAAAAAACATATTTTTTCCTTAGATCTCTTTATCAGAAACATAGGCTAATAAAATAACTAAATAAAAATACCCAATTTCTTAGAATGTTTCGCAGTTATTGCAAACAATTTTTTAGTAATTCTCTGTCATTTCGTCATAAATAAATGAACTATATTATTTCTCCATCATATCTCTTATTCAGAACTTCTGTAACTTATTATAAATACGAAACTAATGTAATAAAAAGTGCTCATACGACATTACTTTTTCAAAGATTTGTACCAATTAAAGGCCATATTTTGCGCACACAGTCAAATAGACAGAGCTCAATTGATGGATGAGTTTTAATCACTAAAAATGTTCATACCAGATTCAAGAATTGAATAAGCAAACTGTTGAAACGAAGCCCAAAACTTAAACTATTCTACAGTACGAAACCTGAAAAGTAGTGTAAAGACATCTCAGCGGAAACAAGTTTCCATTATGTTTCAACATAATGGAAACTTGTTCATAAGTTACAGACGTATTTTGCATCATTGTTGATCGTATAAGAAACGATTTATAATTACACTTTTCAGAGGTACTTAAATTCATAAACAAATAAATGAGTTTTAATTTAAATACAATTTAGAAACGACATATTTATAGGTCTCAGAAAATTTATTTCTTTAGTAAAAAAATGAAATGAGTTATAATTATTTATATTTATTGAAGTTAATTAGGTATTTAATCACTGAGCTTTAATACTCAGGATTTTAATGTGTATCGATTAAAAGTAGCTATATATTTGACAATGCATACAATATTAGAATGCTTAAGTGGTATGTGCTTCAAAAAAATAAAAATTGCAGCTCTTTATCTTCACCAAAATGTAACTTTCCTTGTATTTTATTACAGTATTCAATATAAATTTTGGAATAATCTAAGTCTTAAAAACTACGTATTTGAATCACATTTTCTGCCCTATTAAATGATAGCAATTAGTTTAAGTTCATCCTTTATAAAACAAGTAAAGTGAATCTTAACTAATTTGTATAAAGATCAATGTTTCGGAAAGCCTCATAATGCACATAAATCTGGAAGATTATTTTACGAGGCATTAATTCTTTATTTGCCATCGAATTTATTCAATCATGCAAAAATTATGGTTAACTACTTTCACTACTCTTCCCATTTCTTTTTATTACTTAACAAGCCACAATATCTTTGGCAATGAATGTTTCTTGAAGCTTATACAAAGAAATGAACTCCGTTTCATTCATTTGAGCTTGTAATTGTTTGACGTTTTCCAACTCTTATGTATTCATAAATACATACGCTGTATTGTAATTTGAGAATAAAATATTTGATGATGAAAAAAATTTATTTAAGTAGTATCAGAATTTTCATAGATATATATATAATAAATATAAAAATTATCTTAACATAATGAGAAATGTTTATTTTAATTTATACATAGCACTTTAGATAAATTTACATTAACGAATTAATGCATCAAAAACTCAAAAATGAGATTTTCAACAAATTTAATATAATATACTTGAGCTTTTACTAATTTGCTTCCCAAATATCAACTCAGGTGGTTTGCTTTTTTCCTTTTGAAAGTATTATTTATAAAAGGGTTGTTCATTTCTAAAAAAATAAATAATTGAAAAATAATATAATTTAAATTAAAATTAATATATTTTTGTTGTAGGTTGTACAAAGTAAACATAGAGAGATTGGGAAATAAATTTCTCGGAAAGGTATTTATAGATGTATCATCCCATCAATTATTTTCAATATTAAATATGAAGCAGATTGTTACAATTTTTAACAATTAATTTTTAAGAATATGATTGGAATTACAAAGGAGTTCTTTCTTATTTTCATTAACACAAATGGTTCAATTTTAATCCCTTTCCAAATTTTTATTTCAGCGAGTCACAGTTACAGAATATTTAAAATTGAATTGACAAATTGCTTGCATTCAACGATATATATATATATATATATATATATATATATATATATATATATATAGTCAACAGTTTCCTTGAAAATAGACGGAAAACTTCAGAATAGATGGAAAGTTTTGAAAAAATAAATGCTCTCAGTTCTTCTCTGTTATTTGTGGTTTATTATCTCATATAAAGAATTTTATAGTGAAATTTTTAATTTGATTTTAGAGATAAACATATCTTACACTCATACTTTGACGCTTAAAATAATTCTGCACAGAGATTTAGTTAATGTGATTTTTTGTCAGAATATTTTTTGTATAATATATTGTATACTTTAACTAAATATATTAATATGAATTCTAAAGATTAAAAAATTAAAATTCAAAATAAAAGCTTTTCAGTAAGCTTTACTAAGAAGATTTTACTAAATGAGACGTGTTGATCAAATTACTCACATTAAAACAATTAAAAATTTATGTTGATAGATAGTTTCGTAAAGATTACTTTTTCTAAAGTAAAAAAAAAATCAGTATCTTAATATAAACAGAAAGTTTTAGGAGCTTTGAAAAGAATTTTTTAGAAAATAAATTTATGGAGAAAAATGTCTTGAGCCATGTCGAATGATAGATAACAGATAACATCATGAAGCAAAGAATAAAAATCAATAGCAATCTTATCAGTTACTTGAAATGGTTTTTCGTTCAAGTTGTGATTGTTGCATCGGGACACTGAGTGGGCACCCTGGGAAATTGATTCTTTCATTGATGGGAAGAGCTGATTGAAGTTCTCAAGTAACATGAAGCGAATGCAAGAAAATTGAAATTTTATTCATCAAAAAGATATCACATACTTTAACTATTCTTTATAGTTACATAACATCACACATTATTGTAACTATCAAAAACCAATAGGGTACACATTAGTAAAAATTCATTGTTCATTTTTCTAGTTTGTGTAATTTCTATGGTTAATTTTATATCTTATGGAGCTAGAAAAATATTTTTAGGTCAGTGAAAAAATAGTTTTAATTTTAGTCAGTGAAAAAATTCGAGATAAATATTTCTGAAATTATATTTTTTACGTGTGCGCACTTGGTTAAATATTTCATGTCTAAGTTCTTATTTCTTAAAATGCTTTACAATAAGTATTATAAAATAGCATTTGCTTGTGAATTTTTAATATCATTCTTGCAATACTAATAAATTTCAGAGTATTTTAATTGATTATAAACCGAGTGTTTTTTCTATTATTGAAGGGTAACATATAAATTCATATTAACAACCAATTAAGAAATCTAGCATGATATATTTTATTTTTAATTTACTATATTTTAAATTGATTATGAACGAGCTCATAAATATAATGTTAAGGTTAGAAAATGTAGAAACAATTTTATCATTATTCTATACTTTTTAAATATAAGCATGTTGTAAGCATTGTTATGTTAGGTAAGAGATAGTACATATTAATTCAGGAGAATTAAAATCGGTAATATTATTCACAGAACTTTTGATAATGCATAGTTAACAGCTCTTACCCTAATTACTCTATGTGTGGTTTCCCATTATTTAAGGATTTCTAAAATAACTTATTTCCGCACATTAGCGTCAACACATATAGATGTAATTTTATCTACGCAACAAAAAATTAAATGGTAAGTTAATATTTTGATGCATAAAGTTTCTAACCTGAGTTCTCTTTGAAATTTAATGCTATTCAAAATAAATTTTGAAAAATGCATGCTTTTGTTACTTGCAATAAAAGAAACTTTTAAAATGCTTTCAAGTAAAATGATACATTATAATACTTTAAAAATATTCTTATAAGCCGTTTCTAGAATAAAATGTATCGTTAAAAGTATTTTTCAGTAATGGATCAAAGAAGAATAGAATTCCTGATAAACGAAAACCCATACAAACTTAAATTACCATTGTCATCCTTGGCTCATTGATCTTTTTTGGTCACGGTACTAATATTTCTTTCCTCAATCCCGATATTTCTTTGATGCCCCATCGTTCACCGATTCAATTCATGGCGAATGAATTATCGCCCGAAGCATTGATGCCGCTTTATTATTTTCGCCAAATCTGCTCAAGACCTGACAGTTGAAGGATCACGGCCGATAAAGCTCTTAATTCTCCACAGCTAATAAAATATTTTTATCGTAGAACTTGGCAGTTTATCATAAAATATGCCTCTGTTGATTAGATTATGCCAGGCAAATAAGTAATTTTCTGAGGCCAGTATGGAAGAAAAAGGCACGAAGTTTCATATCTTATTTCAGAAACACTTTCTCTGCCTTCATAGCTCAGTGATTATGAGAATGGATGACTCAAGAAATTATATATTTGCATGTTTAAATTCTTTATATTATAAGGAAATATTAAAGTAGTGTAATTTAAGTATTCGTAGCATATAAATACAAATTAAAGAGTAATATGTTGTGATTAGTTTTATATTCCGTGAAAACCTCATTTCTATACATGTTTTGTAAAGTGTCTAAAACCCATAATAAATTTGCATTAACTTCTAACACATTTAACACCAACATATCATGATTGTATTGAAATGAACAGTGTGCCTCAAAAATTCATTTCTATATGTACTGATAATTACCGTTTCCAGTGTATGTTAAATAAGTTACTATAAACTTTAACGAGTATGTTTTAATAAGTATTTATTTACTATGTTTTAAATGTGTACTTTATAAATATTTAAAAAATGTTTTTAATAAGTACTTTATATATACCTATTAAAATCTTAAATTTCAACATTTTAATTATACTGTAAATCAAATTTGTTTCTTTGTCGAAGTTGCACATTTAATCCATCATGTGATTATGAACAATTTATCCCATTGTTATCCTAAAGGTTTAGATATTATGCTATTGTTATTAAGTAATATAGAACTTATAGTCATTGCTAATAATAATTATAAAATAATTTAAATAGTTAATCATTTATAAGCCTGGTTTCTATTTCACGCAAAATTTAAATTTGCTGTAATTAAGCTAAGAAATTTTTAAACTTGTAAATTTTCGTTGTGCTTACATTAATATATTTCTTATTGTTAACCTTCTACTACAAATTCCATTATTAGGGTTAGATGATGGTGGAAATTTAATGTGCCTTAATTTAGACACATTAACAAGGAATGCTTACCAAGGAAGAAAGATTCCTGATGATTTCCATAGTATTTCAAAGAAACTAGATAATGGTTTTACTTCAGCTAATTATATTATCTAACAGACAGTGGCAAAAGTCAATTTATATAATTAGTAAGCAAATCCAAAATTGGCAATTACGCAAATGTCGAACTATTAGCATAATCAATATATTTGTTTCAGATTCTTTCAGAGACTTCAAAGAATTTTTCCAGACGTCTTTCAGAAACATTTATACAGCAAAATTTCTTAGTTTGTACTTTCACTATTAAAGAGAGATATTGTTAATGCGTAAGATAAACCGGAAATTACGTGATCCTGAAATATTCGTAAGGATGATGTAATTAATACCTAGAGTATTTTTAGTGTTAAAATATTTTCTAAATCTGTTTGTAAAATAAGAGTTTAAAATATTTTCCAGTGGATAAGATTTACAGTTATCTTTGAAAATAGGTCTGGAAAACAGGATGTGCCTTATATGCCGATACTACGTCTTTTACATCTATGCAGCGTCTTATATGGAATAAGGAAGAGGATGTAAAAAAGCAACTCAATAATTACAACCTACGGGAGCTTTGTAAACAGAAACAGTGGTTAAATTAGTTAACTAGTGGGGCATTAATGATATACTATTTGCTTGTATTCGTACAAAGGGGAATTTGTAGTAGGAGGACACTGATTTCGATTTAGAAGATGTTCCAAAGAGTTTTTCATTTAGTTCTGGAGATGAATGTCTGGGTTTTGACGAGGATTAAAAGCTATCGTTTCCCTAATAGAATGGGTATTTGCAAAAAATTTATTGATTTTATTTGTATTACTTAGTATTCTGTGTTACTTAAAAAGTATTAAAATACTGTTAATTCATTAAAATAAACAGTAATAAAGTTTTATATCAAAACTGTGTACAAAAAAAAAATAGTTTCGTCCTATACTCCAGCACAAATACGATAATAAATGAATGTTAATTTAATTTAAAGTATTATTTATTACAGGAAATGTTTTTAAAAATAAATATATTTTTAAATTATTTTGTTTAAAACATTTGAAACAATCAAACATTGTACTATTGACTGCTAAGTGAACATCCTAACAACATGAAACTATTTTAAAAATTATTTTTAATAAACGTATTGTATTTGGTATAAAAGATGGCTTTTAATCGATAGATGGTCGTATTCCCATGAAGTTCTGAAGGAAGGTCAGTTACCTCCCAAGCAGTACCGTTTTGCATCATGATGTGTATTGGTTTCTGCTATTAGATAAAGGGTATCTTGATCTACCGAAAACTATTACCATACAAAAAATGAAACTCATTGGATTTTGATTTCTTATTTTTCCAATTTTAAATTATCCTTTAATTTTAAATGGATAAAAACTGCCATCTGAAACTGAAAATATTATCATGAATTGTTTACGTTCAGATATATCTCAGATAAAAAGCTATAAAAATTAAATTTATTTATGATTGATAAAACTACAAAAGTAAAAACTAAATGAGGAAGATAAAACTGCATTTTTTCTTATCCAAATTCTACCTTTTAGGATACTTTACAATTTTTTTTTATATATTTTAGATTTAAAATTTATGTATAGTGTGATTATTTTATAAGAAGATTTAAAATAACAATATATAAATACTACATGGATAAACATTTTATTCCTTTCACGTTTTGTCATGTGAAGAAATTTGCGAAACCTATATATGAAGAATTGAGTAGTGAGGAATAAGATTGATCCAATTGAATAATTTGAGCATGAGTATGAGTGGTGCAACATCACATAATAGATATTTCGTTATTACAAATTTGTCTAGCTATTCAGTATTTTAGATGTCTGATGAACACTTATCTCATGATTACAAACATGTATTTTATATATATATATATATATATATATATATATATATATATATATATGTATATAACACAAGATCAGTTTGACAGTGAAATGTCCTTAGTATCGATTGGATACTGGAG